>CM060951.1:114017359-114044859 GCA_030765055.1 Mantis religiosa | reverse complement strand
TTCCAAGAGGAGCTGAACTGAAATCCAGCATCACGATTAAACATGCTCCTCTCGGAGGAAATGGCCAAAGCCTGCTTAACTCTCCGCTCCCAGTAACTGTTGCATTTTGCCAAGATGGTCGTCTCCCGAAAATTGGTTCGGTGGTCGTTATCAAAACAATGCTCTGCTAGTCCAGGCTTCTCAGGTTGCATTAAACGCATGATCCGTTCTTGTTCGTTTATTCTGGTAGCGATGGTCCTTCCGGTTTGTCCTATATACGGTGTCCTACATTCATGGGGAACGTGGTACACACCCGGAACTTGAAAGTCCAGTTTGTCTTTCACTGGTCCCAACAGATGTTTAATCTTCGGAGGTAGCTTGTGGATGGTCCTGATGTATTTGGCGAGAATTCTGCTGATTCTGCCGGATAGATTGCCGGTAAATGGGATGCAGGCTGTAGCGGTAGGCTTATCTGACGCTTGCTGTACTACAGGTTTCCCTTTTCTAGCTTTGGTGATCGAGGCTTCAACGTCATATTCGGAGTAGCCGTTTTGACGGAAAGTGAGTCTCACGTGCTGTAATGCAATGCTCCTGACCTGGTATTTAATTTACTGAAAACAGTCTTTTGTTCAGTAATGCGGATTTTGATAGTATTTTGTCTTTTTATAATTGTGTTATATCCAGTGATTCACTTGTGGTTGTAATATTTAATAAATATCCTGAGGATGGGAGAGATGTACACTCCTGAAACGTCGCTTTCTAATCGTCTTTTCACCTGGCTTGCTTCCCGAGAACAACTTGAGCATATTCGTCGCTACGAAAGCTTCAGGTCTTATGTTAGTCGTCGCTACGAAAGCTTCAGGTCTTATGTTAGGCTTGGTTTTTAAGAAAGTATAAGATATATGCCAGATGGATCGCGAAATCTGGCCAAACATTTAGAATCTAAAAATCATTAAAATGAATTCTTTAATCAAATGTGCATACAGTTCCCATGCATGCCTGCAATTTTAAGTGTCGCCCGGAATTATCTTCTAAAGTTTGCTCTGCCACTCTGTCGTACATTGTGCTTATTACAAGACGCTTATATTTACAGAATTTTTTGGGAGACCACCAACTACATTTGTGAAGACAAAATAAATATCCATAACTACAAAGAAAATTTTACAGGTTATAAAGTGATTTTGCAGTATTCTAATTTTCTTTTGATTATGGTGTGTATTAAGTTTTAATTAAACAATTAAAATGAAAATAAAAGATTATAGCAATTAACACCCATATGTTTGTGTCCTTTCCTTTCACATCCTTTGAATGAAAGCCAACTAAAATGGAATTCTATATACATCCAACATTATATAACTTCCTATATAAGAAAGATGTTTGCTGATTCGGCAAGTAATATATTTATTTTATATGAAACAATAGCAGTTACTGACGAGAAAGGAGAGCGTCAACGCATAGATTAAAATAAATGTGATGTTCAACAGTGATAACCAGAATGCAAAAGCGCCATCAATCTTTACTAACTACAAAGTTCGCTTGTGCAGGATGTGTAATCTTTTTGCCCCATTCTGCCAAGCTATAGTTACCTTAGGCCTCATTTTCCGCTCATTACCATCGTAAATGGGCCTCAAACGCTTCTCGATCATCTTCTTAGGCAAGACTACTTCCCGCTTCATACTTAACCCATGAGCTAATTTCTAGTTTTATACATTGTTGTGATGCAATCAGCTGCCGAAAGCGAGTTTTTTACTAGGTAAGAGTTAAGTTTAAGTAGCGTTTTTGTATGGCAGTTACCCTGGTTCTCAAACTAATCGTTTAATGAAACCTCTTTAATGAACTTGTACTAAAAACTTTAGTGGTAAATATGAATAAAACAGGGTTTCTCTTATTCCATTTATTCTAAATTGCGCACGTGTTTCAATTAATTCATATGCAAAGACATTATTTTCTTTAATTATTTGATTGCAATCCCCTAGATCACGTCCTTTCAAATCCGCATAAAACTTGCTGGTTTCAACACAAAGAGATGGTGAGAGATATAGAAATGTGTCAATCTATTTACCAGACCTATGAAAAGTTCATGTTCAACTAGCTCTCTCAGGAAATGTACGAGGGCTGTTCAATAAAGAATGTTCATAACATTTTTATGGTCATAATTTTTCGCACTAAAATTCAATCTTATTACATTCTGTTAGTTTAATGTGAAACAAACACGCCGTAGTAGTTTCAGTATTGGTCCTCCTGATTCTCGCATTTGTGAACCAGGAAAGTTCAGACATGTTCGGTATCGCCTACCGCTGCAATGGAGGTAACACTCGAGGAACAATATGTGGCTTTGAAATTCAGCTTTCGTCTCAACAAATCTTCAGCTAAGGCCTATACAATGTTACAGGAGGCCTATGGAGAGTCTGTTCTTCCCTACAGCATAGCTCGAAGGTAGGTTAAAATGTTTAAAGAGGGGAGACAATCAATTTCAAAGGAAGGTGGACCCGGTGCTCCAGTTAGTGCTCTTACATAAGAAAATATCAACACTGCTGTGAGAGAGAATCGACAAATTACCTTAAGATTACTTTCTGAAATACTGAACATTTCATTGGGTGCCACCCACACGTTGGTGACAGAAACATTACACATGAGACGTGTTTGTGAGCGATGGGTTCCAGGTCTGTTGATTCCCGAACAAAAGGACATTCGCATGCAGATGTGCATGCAGTTTAAGTTGATGTTAGAGAAAGAGCCGGAGTTTCTTTCAAACGTAATCACTGCTGATGAAAGTTGGCTATATTATTTTATTCCTAAGAGCAAACAGCAAAGCTCAATGTGGAAATCTTCTTCATCACCAACCCCCCAAAAAGCAAAAGTGGTTGCTTCTGCTGGGAAAGTTTTGGTCATGTCATTCTTTGATATTCATGGAATGGTTTGTCAGCATGTTGTACCTGCACACACATCAGTAACTGGACAATACTACAGGAATGTCCTGAAAACATTGCAAGTCCATATCAGGCGCAAAAGACCACATTTCCGTGAAGTAGGCTGGATGCTGCACCACGATAATGCGCGGCCGCTTACTGCCAATGTTGTTGCTGAATATCTTGAAAAAATCAACATGAGGTGCATCCCTCACCCTCCCTATAGTCCGGATTTAGCCCCAAGTGTCTTTTTCTATTCCCTACTTGAAGAAACGCCTTCGTGGGAGGCATTATCCATCATCAGAAGCAGTGGTGAAGGCTGCGGAGGCGATTTTGAAGGATCTCTCCATAAATGGTTTCCAGCATGTCTTTGAAGACCAACAGAAACGCTAGGACAAGTGCATAGCATTCAGGTGAGGCTATTTTTAGAAGGACAATCAAAATTTTGAGCATGAGTAAAGGTACGTTGTCAATATATATATATATATATATATATATATATATGATCATTCTTTATTGATCAAATAGTGACTGGTAATCACTAATATTTGGCCACAGTGAAATTTAACTGCGATAATGAAAGGGGTACAATTTTATACCAGTTTACTAGAAGTAACTTAGATATCATGCGATTTTGCTCTGGACTTACATCGCTGGACATGCAAGCTGTTTTACATTGATTTCAAGAGAGTACTGATGAAGTAGTAACGACCTGTTTAAAGGTGAAAGCTATTAAGGCTTCTTTGTTGTTGTTGTTTTTTTCTTCTTCAGAAAAAGAAGTAAAGTATGCTTTTCAGGAAGCCAAATTGAAAGTAGTTTTTCATGTTCAACATTGAGTCATTTTGGTCAACATAGTTCTCTAAAATAATTTCATTGTTTATTGAATGCAAATTAAATTCCGGTCACTTTCAAAGTTTCTTTCACACGCTATACTGAACAGGTTAAATTAAACCAGTTCCATGGAGAAGAAATCAAATTCACTTCATATGTAAATCTTCCGATGTATTTTATTTAAGCTACAGTCCCCATGACGATTCATATTGTTTGCATCGCGACATTGGAATAACAATCTACATTGTCTGATAATATACACGAGATATAGGTCGTTTGTAACATTTTGGGAATGGTAGAGGAAGTCAAGAGGAGCAATTAATTTATGTGACAAAGGTCAAATACGTACATCCACCGTTTTGGCCTTAGGGAGCAGATAAATTGGAGCGAACAGGGGTGTAGGAGCCCACATTCTCCACGATCAGAAGGTCGTTTGTATCATTTAAGGAATTTTAGAGATTAAAATGAACAAAATATCTTAATGCACCAAAATACAAGTTATAATCACTACGCAGTACGCTTAAGTACCTAATGCTTTCACGGAAGCCCAGAGGACGTGAAGTCGCCATTGAAGTCCTGAGGAGCAAGAGCAACTACGATAAACTGGACGTACATACAGGAAGCATCTCATGGAGATATCAATACGAAACATGAAGTGAGATAAAGTCACAGAAATGACGAGCCTTCCAATAACTTGCGTACTTCAAAACAATTTGTCGTAGTGCAGTTATTAAAAACTATACATTTGTAATAGAGTAACTGCAAAATAGGAACTAACATAAGGCGAAGCTAGGCGTGAATGGTCTATCGCTGACTAGCCAGTGAGGTGAGTGCGACGTTGTACAGTTTAACACGCGGACCAGCTCGCTTTAATCTCTTTGTGCGCTGAAAGGATACTAATTATAGAATTATTTTGTTTTTTCTCATTACTCAGAGCTACTTTTTCTGTGGGTGACTGTCTAAACCCCGTGTTTGTAGCACATCTGGTTTCGGAGATATGGAAACAAGACTCTTGACCAGAAATAAAAGAATCAGGAACCATATATGAAGAAAAAGAGACACGTGCTGATGCATTTTATAACTTGCATTAAGTAAAAGGGGTGATATTTAGAGCGCAAATTTGCTTTCCAAAGTTAATAAATGTGTCGCTTAGCAAGCCCAGTACTAGTGTGCCTGATAGTGACTGCGAGACAACTCGTAAGATTGTACAGGCACTCTAGAAATATTACCTTCCATGAGTATTCGTTTTTCAAACAGCTATCAATTAAAGAAGTTTATGAACATATGAATTTGGCTCATTGTAGAGAGTTAATGGCTGTGAGTGTCCATTCTGTTATGAGCATTGTTAAAGAAGTCAAGCAGCTCACTGAATTAGAAGTTCGTATAGGTATTTAGATCTTCTAGAAAACAGTACGCAGTGAAAAAAACGTGCTACGAACTTAGATGATTTTCAAAAGTGTTTTACATAAAACAATTTATGAGCTGTAAGACAAGGGTGAATATCCAAATACCAAATGGCTGACCAATTTAATGAGTGATAAAATAGAATATAGGGCGCTGTTTCTTCTATATACCTATAACATTCTGAAATCTCTTGGGTTCAATTAATTATAGAAGAACCAATAATGGTCGCTGATTTCTGTGCAAAATATACGTTCGAAGTACGGATGATTCCACGCCTATCCTTTATTTGGATAAAACCTAGGTTAACCAAAATCACTGTAGGAAGAATTATGTTCGAACAGTTTTTGTTTTTAGCTTTCGTACCATTCTTATGTAGAATTTAAGGATATGTTTGTATTATAACTGCAGCACTTCAGAGCGATAACGAAACTCAGTTTACTAGATAGGTGGCTTCAGAGAGACAAAGACAGATATATCCAGTGGCGGCCCATGTTGTTTATACCTACAGGGGATGCACTGATTATTGAAATTTTACCTTACCCTAATTATTTGAAGATGAACTGCATACGGCGATCTTTCTTTGTAGCAAACTTATTAACCATTCTCTCATTGAACAGCGGAATGTTTTCTATCATTTCTTTTTCCTTAGACAATATAACAAGTGCAGTTAATCTATCTTCTCCAATAGTGTTCCTAAAGAATGTTTTAATTCCTTTCAGTGTGGAGAAAGAGCGCTCAGATGCACTTGCTGTTAGAGGCAGAGTTATAGTTATTTTCAAAAGATTATTAGCTCTAAGATATTGAAGCAATTTTACAGCATCACCAATATTCCTGAATTCTCTTGAATACATGAATGAAAGTTCTGTATGTAGTTTGTCCTTATCAAACACTGCGAAAATTTTTATGCATTCATAGCACGCATTTTCTGGAAATATTTAATTAAATTTCTCAAATTGTGAATCTTGTAGCAGGAAGACACAGAAAGATGTTTTGTAAACTTGAAGCGGAGATTCAATTGTGACAGTATAAGATCACATACTTCCTTGTCTGCTGCTGTTCTGGTCTGTTCTGTCTTTGTGTTTCTGCTACCAAATCACATGGCTCCACCGTGTTTCTTACTTTTATAATTTCAGCACTCAAAGCAGATGTGTACACAACTTTGGCAGCATCTATGTGGCGATCCCGTAGTTGATTGTACAGTATTTGTACATGATGCATAACTAAATGGAATAAATAAAGCCAGAAACAAAAATTCATTATTTTCAGGATACACCAATAAAGCGCTTGCCTCATTTATTGTCGTACTGCTTGAAGTCTCTGATTCTGACAAAATTTGAAAACATTCTTTCAATGCCTTCTTTTCGTAAACAACATTTACAGTCCTGGATTTGTAGTTCCACCTCGTTGATCCACCATTGGGTATTCTCTTCTTAACACATGAATCTAACACTGATGATCTGTGGGGAGAACGGGAAAAGAAGGCGGGTATAGCACAAAGATTTGAAGAAAAAAAATATCCTAGCTTTTGTATTTTGCCTGGCAGCTCTCTCCATTATCACATTTAGTTGATGAGCTAAGCAATACACAAAGTAAGCATTGGGATACACATCTCTAACTTTAGCTTGAACTCCATTGATAGCCCCATCAAAACTTTGGCCTATAAGCTTCTTCTTATTTTCTTTTAATATACTGCCAAGCTCAGAAATTACAATTTCTGAAATTGCATCAGAATTTTGCCCATTCGGAATAAAAGATCCCCAGAATCGCTCAGCAGGACTACCTAAGGCATTACAATACCTTAATGCCCAATTTCACCAACAGATGTTAAAAACAAATGTAACGTAACAATTGTAACGTAACAAAGCTGTTAAATTTCTTGCATTTCACCAACCTGTTTTCCAAAAATTTTAACAAACACATGTTTACGCCAATAAACTTGTAAATATTACAGCTATAGGAGGCTATGGATGAGTCCTATTATATTCTGAACGTACTGCGATGCCCTTTTGTTTTCATTTTCGTCTGCATCGCAGTCTGCACACAGCTAAAAAAATTGCGGATAAACATAATCGTAAACAAAAGCCGCGAAACAAATTTCTCATCGATGGAGAAAGAATTGTTAATTGAATTGGTGACGAAGTATAACGATATCGTGGAAAATAGGAAGACGGATGCGGTGAATGTAAAAGAGAAAGATTTCACGTGGGAAAAAATTGGAAACGAATTTAAATCAAATGCATGTGTCATTACTAGAAACATGAAACATATTACGTAAATTCAAAACGAAGTGCAAAGAAGTACAAGTGACGAGTGACTTGAACGTTTCAAGATGGCAGGTGGACGGTGTATTATCCACATAATTCAGTGAATTATAAAATCGCAAAGTTATTAATACTTGAAGCTAAGGCAAGATAGTCATATTCCTTTCAATGCATGTTCTCAGCCCTCTTGTACTTCCGCAGTAACCTTCATAGCAACTTGTTTGGACAGTCTATACCTATGTGGAAAATTTTCTTCTTATAGTTCCTCAAAATAATTTCTCCTCATAGGCCGTACTCTATTTTATGCATGTCATTTAGAGTCTTAAATATAGCATATCGACAACAACTGCTGCGTTCACGCCCGCCATCTTGACTATTTACAATTGCTAAGCACTTAACATCAAAAATTGGACTTGTTAGTTTAACAAGAGATTTAATGCGAGTGTTAAGCTAACACTTGTTGGTGAAATGCAATTTTTGTTATAACTATTGCTAAACCCGTGTTAAGTCTTAACATCTGTTGGTGAAATCGGCCATAAAACTATTACAAGCTGAAATATATCAACAATATCTGTAATTTCGTCGGCAATAACAGATACATATTCTGCTGCGTCAATTTCTTCTATGAGGTTTTCTTTACAAATTTCAAGAATGCATTGAAGTAACTCATTTTGTATTGTCTTAGAAGTTCCTTTAAAAAATGAGTCACCATTAAGATGGACCTTAAATAGGGAATCAATTTCTCCTGTATATTTAATCAACCCCCTGAACACCCCTTGATTTTGTGACCTTTTATGCTCTTCATGCCATCTTAGGGGTAGCGCGTGATAATCACAAAATTTCACACAGTTGTTTATCTTTATAAGAGTGTCCCTATTTTTTTACTTGATCGTTTTGTCGATCTATTGATTCCTTAGAGGCTTGACTTAAACATGTCTGTACATTTACTGACCCAAGTCTCGTAAAATTAAGCTGTTATTAACATGGTATTTGGAATTTCATGTTTGATATTTTTTATAAAGTCTCTTCAAGTCTGAAACTCCCTTTTGAACCCATTCAATGTTAACTGCGTCATCTTTAATTCCGAATAAAAGGCAAGGAAACCAGAATAGTGAATTGTTGACGTCACAACCACATATCTATTCATATTTCGTGTAAATTTCGGGACTGAAACACCTGATATATTGTTGCACTTTGAATAATATTTAACACAGGAGTTGGTCTTCCTCGCACTTTAATGTCACATTTCTCTTGGAGTGTTAAATAGCCAAAACGAAGTGACTTTAAATACTCGACTGAATTACTCATTGTTGCAATCGCACCATTGATAGCAGTATAAAAAACAAATTTAATTATTCTTTACTGTCAGGAACAAAAATATATTTGAATCACCATGAAAATGTTTAGAAAAACCGTCGATTTCACGAAAATCCGCACGAAATTGCAATTATACCGCTCTTTTTTTTTCTTATTTAACCGTTTTTTCATTATTTCCGTAAATGTTCTTATCTGTTTTCATAGTTTCACAAATATTCACCATACACATAAACACCCATGCCCACGGCGGGACTCGAACCCGGGACCCTCTACGCGGCGGAACGCTAGAGACATACGCTTTAGTGACCATGGCTACGAGGGCCGGCATTCTTTTGGGACTGCAAGCAATGCAGTCAGTTCACTAAGCTATGGGGTGCCTGGTTGGTGGAAACGCGAAGCGGGGGCTAGCGGGGGAGAAAGGGAAGCAATATTCACGTTAGTGAGTTGGCCTGGCAGTCCAAGAGGGAGAAGCGGCTTCACATATGAACTTGCCGCACAGTCTATGAACTTATTATAATGAGTTACTATATATATATATATATATATATATATATATATATATATATATATATATTCAATTTATGCAATTAAGGCAACAACAATAAAATTACAATTGTCTCTAGGAGGAGTCGGGGGCTGCAGTCCCGCAGCCCTCCTTTATCGGCCGCCACTGGATATATCCTTCATTTCTGTCGCCGCTCGCTGTGGAAATGCCAACGCCAAGAGAACACAATCAGTGCATTGGCTAGGTCCATGTTCGTTCTTATTTTATAGGTACTCTGGCTGTAATATTTGCTGTAAGTATCGTACATAGACAACTAACCACCCGGAAATACTCAGGGAATTCGCCATGTGCAATCCAAAGTAAGCTAACAACTGACGAGCTCGCATGAAATGCATGACAGCTTCTTATCCTTCGCTGACTAACCGAAGCGCTATGCAGGACCCGACAAACCGGTACATGAGAAACCATATACACTGACAAGTGGAAGGTTTTTAGTGGAGTAGAGCTACCAGACGTCGAGTCTCACACTTCCAGCTAGGCATTTTTCCTCTTCACAGCAAACGCAACATTATTGTACTGTACAAGTTCTCCAGAGTTGTGACAACGGCACAAGCAGTGCGATAGTATCCGGCAATGGGAACTTCATATCGGAAAACAATGTCAACAAAGCTGTAGTCGATGTGTTTAATTTACTGCTGGTTTAGCTTGGTAAACGTTAGAACACTTCAACTATGTTGTACTACCACATTATTGTATTACTGTTTTCGATAGCAATCGTTACTTTTCCGTAATCTTATATGAACAGTTAGCTTTCTTGTTGGTTACGTAGGCTCTAGCGACAAAACGGTGGATCTACATGAATATTGTCACACAAAAAGGTTCTTTTTCTTTACTTCCTCTACCCTCACTGAAGCGAATCGCTTTTAGATCATTATACATATATGCTGAACTGAAAAAGCCTCTTTCCCCATTATTAAATTTATACGGATAAAGTTATGTTGAAGTTACTTCGTGTTTAATACTATTGCTTAAAGGAAAATGTGAATTTAGATTTTAGGAGTACAGACCTTATTGTATCTCAGGAAAAATCTCTTAAATAACTGCCCAACTTTATCGTTTTCCACAATTGTTACTGCATCTATAGCTATAGAAACCTCTGGCTATCAATGCAAATGATTAAATATTCGCAATATATGAATGAATAAGAACGAAAAATCTAAGCCAATATATATTTTAATTGCTGCTGATGTTTATTCGTTGGACGAATAATATTTTGTAATAACGTTATATTTATTTTCTAGTATGCTCTATTCTTAAGGAATACAACATGCCGGTGACAGGAAGGGTGATAACAAAGCAAATGTGGAATGATGGCGGGAGGAACCAGAGATCCCGGAAAAAAAAATCCGCTCTAACATCGTGTTGTCCACTGCAAATCTCACATGCTTTTGCCGGGGATCGAACCCGAGAACTACTTGACAACGGCGTGCCCTTAATTTATTGCAGAATGGAATGTGGGTTAAATCCCTAAGATTTGTAATGAATATGAAATGCGGGAAATGCAGCAAGTGTGAGGCCAGACTAAAACATTTATACTAAGTGATTTCAGTAATGTGAACACGGCAATAGCAGTTGTAAGCATTTTATTTCAATAATTCTATGCGAAGTACCAGAATTTAACACAGTTACATATATATTTAATTTAAAAGAATCCCTTTCTTATATAGAATTAGTTTTTCGTTCAGTATTATCTTAGTATACATAATGGCTACTGTTCATTTTGACACTAGAAAAAAAATTAAAGCTAAGCAGCATCTAAATAGCATAATTACAGTTTCTTATAAAATTTTGTAAATAATTAAGTCTCTTCTACCATGTTAAAAATATTACACGCTGCGCCATCTCTGAACAGTAGGATGCAATCTCTGGAGGAAGCCGGTGAAGCACATTTAAAGTGATCAGATCTAGGATTATTAGCTCCACCAGCTCCCTAAGATTTACAAAGTACATACATCCCAATACTGGTGCAATGCCCACATGTTTATCTCTCTCCTCGGAGAGGTGTCTGGGGATCCATCACATAATGAACGCTATAGCAATGAACAAAGCAAACTACACCGATGTACTAAAACAAAACAAGACAAATAACATGCACGAAAATGTACAAGCTGCTCCAGTACAATATATGGCTAATCATCGACTGTGGTACCGCGTACTCATCAATGCTTGAAATACACAACAATATGTAACAGCAGACCCCAGTAAAGGTAACGCTAAAGCTTCGACACTAGATGCGGGTACAGGACCGAAGCCTCCCATACCCTGGTAAGCTGAGCAGGTAACATTCCCCAAGCCTCCCGCAAGCTTAGCAGGTAACAACCCCCAAACCTCCCGCGAAACCGGTGTAATAAGCCAGCAGGTGGGTGGGCTCATTAATCGACTTTACATTCCAATGGTATTTTCTTTGTTGAAGGACAAGAAAACTTCATCATATCAGCAGGCATTTTCAACAGTTGTTGATAAATGTCATAAGCTAGGTCAGAAATTTTCTCCATCAACAATGTTTTCTGACTTTGAACAAAGCATCATGAATGCTGGAAGAGAAGTGCAGACTGATGTTAAAATCCAAGGATGAAAACTTCATCTAACACAAAGGTGGTGGCGAAAGATACAAAACTTGGGACTTGCCAATGATTACTATTCCAGAAATGAAATCGGAACATTTCTGAACTACATATTTGGTTTGCCAATGCTGGATCCTGATATGGTTGGTGACTGCTTTGCTGAAGACTTCATGACAGTGATGGCTGTCTCGGATAAACTACAGATGCTTTGCGACTATTTAGTGGAAACTTACATAGACGAAAATGCGCTTTCCTTCTTCCATGTGGGCAGAACTAAGTTGCAATAGAGAACTACCAACGCTTGCGAAAGTTTCCACAACAAATATAACAATCAGTTTTACTCCTGCAACCCAGATCTGTATAGATTTCTTGAAGTACTCAAGCAAATGCAGCTGGATACTAAAATTGCAATTCATTCCTCAAGAAATAAAAAAACAGGAAATGTCTTATTCATACTTGAAAGTCATGATGCAGTAAGTAGAAAATTTCAAAGCTGGAAAAATGTCAAGAATGGAATACGTGTAGTCAATTTCTTATAGAACCAAACCTGGAAATGCATGGAAACAAAATCTAGAAGACAAAATAGCAGTTATTTGAAAGACTAAAATACATGTTACTGCATGATATAGGTTTAAAATGTCTAAATAACGAGACACCTAAATGCGGATCCATTATGAGTAAATTGCAGAAAATAAAGAAATAATTAAGCTGATAAATGTGGAAGCCAGTTCTTCTCCTCGTGGTGCACCCTGGGTAACGCTAAATGAACTGAAACAACCACTAATTCAAATGTAAACATTAGAGCTTCATTTTCTTTTGGCACTGGAGCCGCAGAAGTATGTAATGCTTCATCAAATATTATTATAAATACCAAACTGGTACGATACTTGTTTCGATCCGGAGGCTATGGACCTATGTAATTAGGGATTGGGACCGGGAGGCTTGGAGGTTATGTAATTAGGGGACCTTTAAGAGTCCGGGAGGCTTCTGGGCTATTTTTCTGACCGCGGGAGGCTTCGGTACCGCACCCCTAGATGCAGCTGGCAACTACGCCATTAATCTAGACATTCGAGATCCACGCACTTCGTCCAAAGAAAAAATCCAGACATCTCTTTCGAAGTTAACCCAATCTGCAGCAACCTGAAGATTGGACCAAATCGCTACGAGGGGCGAAGAAAGCATCCCAGAAATAGGGAAAGACCACTCGCCGACAAAATATTAATTTTCACTCATACTTCCGAAGAACTATATATTCTATGTCGAATATCTATTTGAATAGTTAAAATACAGTCAGAAACTGACTAGTAGTTTAGAGTGATATATCTGTCGTAGAGTAAAAGATTGTTAATTAACATACGGGATATCATAGCCTATAACTGTACTACTCATTAGAAAGCTACAGATAAAGAGTATAAGTTTTCTAAAACACATACGTTTGGACTCTGAATTAAGAAGGAAATTGAGGTCGCAAACTGTTGCATTCACAGGAGGCCTTCTTTCTCAAAAAGGGAACATACATAGTGAGAAAGCTGATATGCCGATCGCGTGCGATGTCGTCTCCATGGATACCTAGTATAGGCGAAGCATAAAAATACAGTATGAGTTTCCGCGTGAATAAAGAATCGGAGAGGACAGGATATCGCATATTGGCCAGGACTGATGGCAGGCCATCCATCATCATAAAGCAACTGTAGCTCAAGACTGGCAGTCCGAGTCAACCAAGTCATGCGTTCCGTTACTCCATTAATATCGAGTGCCTGCCAGTGTTCCATATCCGGGCACAGATTTTAAAGCCAATGGAACATACCCCGGTTCATTAATTACTGGTCTAAAGCCAACGGAGGGTGCGATCGCACCGCTGATCGTTCATAGTGGGTGATTAAAACCTTGACGAACAGTGACCACCAGATTAATTAAACAGCATGATGAATATACGTACAACTCAGGTGCGTTCACTCTGTGGTGGAAAATACGCTGCAAGCCATTTAAAGGACCATCTTGTGAATGCCAAATTTACCAAGTCCATTTGAATTTTCATAAGCAAGAATTTGAAAACATAGTGACTGTCGTCACTAGAGAATTTATTTCTTTATTTGCAAAAATCACATGTTTCAGTTATTAAGGTTACTTCAAGAAAATAATAAAAAATATGGTCACCTATTACACAAGTTAAAAGGGTTTTTGCCAAATGTGTGACAATTGGTATGTTAGATTAAGCTTTATGAGCCTAAAAGTGTTCCTGCACCCGCTATTTTCTTGTAAATCACTGAAATATATTTTAAAAAAGCAAACATTGTGTAAAATGCAAGTAAGTGAACTATGGACCCATAATTGCCCCAGCTGTTCTCTAAACCAACTTTCACAAATGTTTCCAATGTTTAGGGTTCATGCTTAATAATAACAACCTAGTTCAGTTCAGTCATTTAGAATAGAACATATCAGGTCCGATTATTTACAGTAAGTACAGCGGACATATAAGGTCACTACAATTTTATTAGGAGTACAAGGGGAGCTTACAGCTACTGTTGCTTTCTATGCTTGTGGGATAATAGGTGCACTGGATCACACTAAATTGTAAAAGAGTGACCTCTAACAGAAACTGATACACCCAGACAGCACAGTGTCAAGTATGTTACATTAGTAAATACAAATAAGGTAATACTACCTCCTCTCTATATAAAATTAGGCCTAATGGAGAACTTCGATAAGACTATGTACAAAAATGGACAAGCCTTTGCATACCACACAGAAATCAGTTTCAAAAACTGAACGATGCTAAAGTAAAAGAGGGTATATTCGCTGGCCCCCAATATGGAGGATTTTAAAATATAAAAACGTGGGGAAAAGTTAAGTCCTAAGGAACTAGCCGCATGGAAAGCTTTTCAGGAAGTGCTGAAAGGATTCCTTAAAATTATCGACAGGCAGTTAAAGAACTCTTAGTCAGTTACCAACTGCAAGGTTGTAGGTTGTACCTCAAAATTAACCTTCTTCTTTCACATAAAAATAACTCTCGTGTTTAACATATATTTCATTATATTTACATATTTCAGTGGTTTACTCTTACATTTGGTTTGTTCAGTAGAAGATTCCGAGTTGTAAGGCCGTGGTCCACTGGGTTTCTTCATCTCTCTCCAAGACGTTTCGCTTACAACTGTATCAAATGTATCACTTAAAACAAGTTCAAAACAGTAAGTAAAATCTAAGAACGTTATTTATAAAAATGGAAGTATAGGCTAATTGTGGCACAAGTGTTAGTTTATTTGACTTTGTGTTACCTTCTGTGTAAAACTAAAGCATTTCATGCACAGGATAAATAGTGTTCAATCGCGTTATTACAGTCATATACTAACAAAGGGAAACATTTTGTTGTTTTTGTGAGAATCCGCCTCAGCTCTGTCGTACAAAAACGTTAGGTGTTACATAACTTTTACTGTTATTCTCGTATTTATAAGGTTCGATTTAGTAAAGCGATCTATTTTTGTTCATGTGGTAGACAAAAAAGTTGAAATTTGTTGACTAGTGTTAATGTCATAATAAGAGTAATAAACTTGATAGTGCCTTTTCAACTACAAAAATAATTAATTTAGACCACAACGTAGTACAACATTAAAACACAGAAAATGCACATTTCTGTCATTACATGAGTAGAATTACAAAGGTAGAGTAAGGAAATAGCAAGCGGATTCTTTTTTTATCCTCTAGTATAAATGTGGTCCCTCAAGCACGCGTTGCGAAAACTATCTTCCATTTTTCCAAAAGTGAATTCAGGAAAATACTAGCGCAGTTCTTCTTGGGGATCACATACACAACGTTGTACGTTAACACAACTTGAAGAATCTCTTCCCTGTACGGTTGACGAACATCCAGCATGACAAACGATTTGTTCAGATTTACACTGGAGTCAGTATAATGGTTTGACGGTCTATCCAAGTCTATCCTTTTCACTTATGATCGGAAGATGACGTTAAGTATCCACGTTCCGGACAGTCTGTTTAGAAGAAAATCCTATAAATACACTTGTTGGAGTTACCTGTTCATAGAGAAAAATATGCAAACTGTTCCCCAATCGACGTCCATTTCTGGAAGTTATGACCTGTAAACACGCATAGACTGGCGGTGATGTAGGTTGTGACTGTAGTGACGTGTGTTTGTCAAAATACTCGTAGGTTGTGATGATTCCTAAAAGCACAAATGAAACTACTTCCTTTAAATTCAATAAGCTGGTACTAAAGACAGTGCAAATGGTTTGTTACCGATTAAAATTCGAGACAGGTTTACAGTAAACTAAAACAGCATTGCTGCTTTGACAAAACCAACCTCCTATACTATATTCTTAAAACAAACTGATACATGATTGTTAATCAATTATTAATAATGCATTAGTAGTTGGAGCATCCGTTTCTCATTATGTTTACATTTGAAATTAAACTTATTAAACATGCGGTATCACTAAGTGTAGCATAGGTGTCGGAGACGAGTAAAACATCTTGAAAGACTTTGGCTAGGAGAGAGTGGAATATCTTTGCAGTAGAGTAGTTGAGATTAAAGATGGCGTCGGTTAAGTAGAAGAATGTGTGATTCCAGCACCATGTCCAATCACAATAGACTTTGATACCATTCATACTTTATCCTTTAATTTATGTACATATTCACCGTTATTGTACATTTTCAGTACCTTACTGTTGAATGCCACCCTGATATAAGGGAAACAGCGTTTTTATACCAGAAAGAAATGTTCTGTAAACGTATTCTTCTATTCTATACTAGTAACATTTTTTTTTTCTGAAAGCCTAGCAGTAAAGACATAATTAGTACAATAGTCTATACAGTTAGTCTATATTACTAGGGCTGTTCTATAAATAATGATCATAATTTTTATAGTCATAATTTTTCGCACTAAAATTCAATCTTATTATATTCTGTTAGCTTAATGTGAAACAAACACGCCTTAGTAGTTTCACTGTTAGTACTCCTGGTTCCCACCTGTGAGAACCAGGCAAGTTCAGACATGTTCAGTATCGCCTACCGCTGTAATGATCATAACACATGAGGAACAATATGCGGCTTTGAAATTCTGCTTTCGTCTCAACAAACCTTCAGTTGAGGCCTGTACAAAGTTACAGGAGGCCTATGGAGAATCCTTTCTTCCCTACAGCACAGCTCGAATGTAGGTTAAAATGTTTAAAAAGGGGAGACAATCAATTTCAAAGGAAGGTGGACAAGGTGCTCCAGTTACTGCTCTTACGGAAGAAAACATCAACACTGCTGCTGACATTGTGAGAGAGGATCGACGAATTACCTTAAGATCACTTTCTGAAATACTGGACATTTCATTGGGTGCCCCCCCCCCCCCACAAGTTGGTGTCAGAAACACTACACATGAGATGTGTTTGTGCGCGATGTGTTCCAAGACTGTTGATTCCCGAACAAAAGGACATTCGCGTGCAGGTCAGTAAGGAAATTTTCTTCATCACCAACCCCCAAAAGAGCAAAAGTGGTTGCTTCTGCCGGAAAGTTATGGTCATCTCATTCTTTGATGTTCATGGAATGGTTTGTCAGCATGTTGTACCTGCACACACTTCAATAACTGGACAATACTACAGGGTTGTCCTAAAAACATTGCAAGTCCATATCAGGCGTAAAAGACAACATTTCCGCGAAGCAGGCTGGATGCTGCACCACGATAATGCACAGCCGCATATTGCCAAAGTTGTTGCTGAAAATCTTGCAAAAATCAACGTGAAGTGCATCTCTCACCCTCCCTATAGTCCGGATTTAGCCCCATGTGACTTTTTTCTATTCCCTAACTTGAAGAAGCGCCTTCGTGGGAGGCATTATCCATCATCAGAAGCAGTGATGAAGGCTGCGGAGGCGATTTTGAAAGATCTCTCCAAAAATGGTTTCCAGCATGTCTTTGAAGACTGACAGAAATGCTGGGACAAGTGCATCGTATTCAGGGGAGACTATTTTGAGAAGGGTCATCAAAATTATGAGGATGAGTAAAGGTACTTCGTCAAAAAAAATTGTGATCATTCTTTATTGAACAGCCCGCATACATATATAAAAATCTGTCATGAAACTGAGGTTCGAATTCGAAACGTCTTCGTTACAAACCCTTAGTCTATGTACTTGTATACAATCACTGTAGATATGATAATGATAATAATAAAACTATTATTATTATTATTATTATTATTATTATTATTATTATTATTATTATTATTATTATTATTATTATTATTATTATTATTATTATTATTATTATTATTATTATTATTATTATTATTATTATTATTATTATTATTATTATTATTATTATTATTATTATTATTATTATTATTATTATTATTATTATTATTATTATTATTATTATTATTATTATTATTATTATTATTATTATTATTATTATTATTATTATTATTATTATTATTATTATTATTATTATTATTATTATTATTATTATTATTATTATTATTATTATTATTATTATTATTATTATTATTATTATTATTATTATTATTATTATTATTATTATTATTATTATTATTATTATTATTATTATTATTATTATTATTATTATTATTATTATTATTATTATTATTATTATTATTATTATTATTATTATTATTATTATTACTTTGGGAGACAAAAATATTACCTCCAAGTACTCTTACAAGTAAACAGTACGCTTTGAATACGTATAGACTGGTTAAGAACCCCCTAGCAACACTTTTTCAACAAATTAAACACGACCGTGAGCAATTAACCGTATATGCTTTGCTTAATTTCCAATGCTTGGAGCAGGTTTTGTGGGCTGTTTGACCCATGTGACCAATTGCTATTCTTTTTGTTTTATGTCCAATTGCTATTGTATCCAATTGCTATGGATTCCATTTCTTCTTGGCTTTGTTAACTTTCAAATGTCAGTCGGTACTCTGATCTTAAATCTTTCTTAAAGCCAAACTGCATTTGTGCTAGTATTTGGTTTTTATACATGTTCTGTTTTAAAACCTATTTTATTATTGCCTTTTGGAAAGAAAATCTCGTTTTCATTTTCAAAAGTACAGCAAGGACTGTTAAAAATTCTATGTTTTTCAGTTAAAAAAAGAAGAGATAGATGAAATATTTAATATTCCTTCCAATTCTGAGCTATTTTACGTAAAATCTACGTGCCGTTCAAGTTATATTGCATGTAGAATTGGAATGCTGCCTAACTTGGCTTCATTAACTATAAATGTTACCGGAACGTCTGTGCTCCACTAATCTCTTGCAGTGACAACATTATGGAGATCATGCTCTAATTCCTATTTTCCATTAAAGGCGAACAGGACTTAATTCTTGATTGAATTTTCTTTGAGAAGCACCATGTCAGGATAAGTATCTGCAGACATTGTCTGGACTTTTGTACCTTGCCATTTCCGATGTGGTTCCTTCTCGATTTTCAAAACGGAAATGAAATTTTACGCTCCGAAGTAAAATTCACTGATGTACAAAAACGGAATTCGGTTAGTGGAAAGAAATGAGTCAGATTATCTTGAGAAAGCAGTCTGTGACGTTGAACAGTACACTTTTAATTTCTAGAAACATTCGCTACTTTCTAAAAATAAAACACTTTCTTCATTGCTTAAGGTAAGCAATGGGGAAAGTAAAGCCAAATAAAGAACAGTGATCGAAAGATAAGCATTCCATACACAGTAAAAGATAATTGCTATGTATGGCTTTCTCAAAAAACTTTTGGCATCTTTTCATTTGCGCCTTTCTTTATTGATTTCTTTGTAGCTATCTGAATAAATTCGAGAAGAAGCTCGAATTATTAATCTTAGTTTACTGCCACAAAAGTCATCTTGTTTTTCAGGAAGCAGAAGTCCCATGGTCCAGTGAAGCAATATATATTGGAGTGATTTTGGATATGCGCCTAACTTGGCGGTTCCATATACAATCTTGGCAAATAGAGGTAGCAGAAGAATGGTAATGCTGTACCCCATGTACAACAAGAACTCACCAGTTACTATTATGTGTTTCAAATGGGAAGGTGTTTGTCCTAGAGCGCTACTAGGTGAGCAACCAATCGGAGTCTTGCGGTGTTGTCGTATTGCATTCTCCCTAAGTGGTGTGTGACGAGCGCCAACCTAATCAATCTGTATGAAATACTATTCGCGCTAAGACAAAATTTCAGATTTTGCCAAAACTGATCCATGTGGAATATAAGAGTAATTTATCTAACACAACCATGGAAACCCCGTAATTTTAGCTCAAATAGTTTTCCTAATACAAATAAATAGAGTAGATATCAGTATATTATAACAATGCATTGCGACGTAAGCACTGTAATGAATTGTAATGGTTGGCATGTATGCGTGAACGTATATTTGAAATTACTCAGAACTGAAACGTAAACATTTGACATGACGTGATAAAAGAAATATGTACTTTGAATAAGCCAAGGTGTTTGTTAAATTCGATGAGAGGAAACGATTATACTTCCTGCTAGAATGGCAGAAAGTGTCTGGTCACATTATATCTTTGTTTATGAATGGTTTGTAAACTCTATTTTTTCTAGAGAGTTCAAAGCAGCATTATTCAGTTGAGACGCGATCCACCTTCCTTCTCCCCGTCACCCCTTACTACTACTTACAATCCAATTGAGTTAATGTGGGCTTAAATTATTTTGCAAACAGAAATAATGTTTTTAAAGTGACTGACGTTGAACGACTTATTCACAAAGAAATTGGCAAGGAACACAAGACTGGGAAAACTGCGTGAGACATCAGATAAACTAGAAGAAGATGACTTTTGGAAAGAAATAGCACTTAACGAGATTTTGGAATCCATAATCATAAATTTGCAGTATTTAGACGTTAATGACAATGACGAATTATGTCTTAACGTAAGTAACATTCACAGCTATATGTATGCACCGCTGGTATTTGCGTTGAATTAGAAAAATAAGTAATTCATAAACTATAACTAATTTTAAACTAAATATTGAAACCATATGCGTAATATACAAATATTCATGTTGCAATTGTGATATCAGCAACTGCATTGTTATAAAACTTTGGAAAATGCAGTTTGCATTCCCTTACGTCCAGCGCCAAGAACATTCGTAAGTGTGCGAGAGAGAGGGAAATATAAAGAGTGGAGATAACGAGGTGGCAACGGTGAAGGCTCTAACGCATCTGATTCGCTACAGGCAAAAACTCTTCCCATTTGAAACACATAAAAAGTAATGAACTTCTTCTTTATAAGCAAGTACTGAGACCTTCATTGACATACGCCTGCCTAATATGGGGAATGGCAGCTAAAACTAACCTTTAGAAACTGCAGATATTACAGAACAGCAACATCCGCTGAATGCTGTATACCAAACAAGAATATACATTCTGATCTATCTTTCCACAAACAACTGAATACATACTACACCTGTCACATGACTTTCACCTCAAATTATCCTCTAGCTTTAACAGACTTATACGTGGACTTGGGGAGTGTGACATGATCCGAGACAAACCTACAAGCGGCCTAGGCTTGCATTAAGACCACCATAAAATAATAAATAAAAAGAATTTAAAAATAAATAAATAAATAACAAATGTATACATACTATAATTAAAGTGCCACCATTTATTCACTGTTTTTAAAGAATCATATGATATGCCACTAAGGGATAATGCCCCGCTTTGACAATAGTCGAAGGCCGTTTCTGCTTTCAACGACCTCCGAGCTATGTGTTATTTTTCATAATTAAAGAAAAATTGAACATCGGACTAAGCCATCTACGTGGTAATCGACAGTCAAAGAGATTATAAACAATTTATTTGACACTATATTAGAGTAAGCGTACCTGAAACATAATGTGCTTTTGTCTAGCAAATTTTGACTTTATTCATTTGCTTGACCTGCTACATAGACTGGTGGTGATAATTTGACTATTTGCAGAGATTATTGATGTCTGACAGTAAAATTCCTACTTTTCAGTAACAAAAGTGTCGCATAATGGTGTGCTTTGTCTTATGGTGGCGGATAAAAGAATTTAAAAGTACGAAACGGAAAACGCGACCTTAAAAAAAATATCACACGTGAATATAATGGCGAGGGAAAATTTAACACGATATTCTCAAAACAAATTCTTGAGATTCCGTTGGCAGGTAACAACACGAATTGTTTATAATAGAGAACATTATACAAAAATTATATTATTACAAATTTATGAGAAATGTGAATAGTCGAAAGCTTTTACGGCTGGAGTCTAATTTGAAGATAGAGGAATTTTCTGGGCTGAGAGGCCTTGGTCTGCTGGAGTTTGTAGATCCAGACGTTTCGTTCACGCCTGAGGGCAGACTGGGCATAAATACGGCCGCATTTGCCAGAAGATTTAGGCCACGCCACTATGATGTTCACCGCCTCTTAGCCCCGAAAATTCCTATATCTTCAAATTATGAGAAATAGTTCTCCAAGCAAGATAAGATAACATAGATTATTCAAATTTTAGTGAAACAAATTCATTGACCAAAGAAGAAAGATCTGTAAAAAAAAACATTTTATATTAGTAAATTAAAATTTATTCAACATACATATATATGCAAAATTTAACAAACAAAGTATTATAATTTCAGTGAACAAGTAGCAATACCCTAACTGTTGCCACAAAGATATCTTTAAGTTAGGACCTACGAATACATAAAATATATTTAAAAATAGCACTCAACATGAAAGCCCTTTTAGTTGAATCAGTACTGAGTAATAGGCTGGATGACCTGTATGTGTAGCGGCTGTATGTTTTAGTCGTACGCAGCTGAAATAGGTAGCTTCTTGTACTGAAGTTAAGCTTTGTAACTATGTCAATTGGATTTGTTGTGATAATTAGTATTTCACTACTTTATACGAAAACAACGAATTGATCTTTGTTACGAGGCCATCACATTTCAAAGTCCCTCCAGCGACCCATATTATTGCTTGATATCCATTCAGACACCCAGTACAAGTGCAAATTGTTTACACGTTTTAATGTTTGGCAAATGGATCTAGTTTTGAACTTCTTGTTTATAATTCAATTTTGTGGATGTATTACGTAGATCGTTATGAAAATTAATCTGATGCAAGTTATAACAGCTTGAATTATTTAGCAATAAATGTCGCAAAATGCTACAAAGGAGAGAGTACTTACTGATTTACTGAATGAATCAGCGACTTTAACGTCAGTGGAAGGAAGCTGTTTCTGTATAAACAAAATTGTGAGCTAGCACGCTCAGCGGTTTCATTAATGCTGTATGACCCACTGTTTTGATCCCCTACATTGCAACAGTTTTGTTATTTCAACTACTGTGCCTTGTATTTCATGCACGTGAACAAAATACCATTGTTTTTGCTCCTGATAGACAGCCGATCACAAATATTATGCCTCGTCCTGTTGGTTTTAGCGAACTGACAGCAGCTGAGCGAGATGAAATTCTAAACCAAAGCCAAAGAGCTTTTCAGAACGCCAGGCTTCACATTCACTGTTTAAGTGTATTAGCTATAGCCTCCTTGTTATTTTTTTCTTTCTGCTTCCTCTACCATCTAAGTGTAGTAAGTAAGACGAAGTAATGTAAACCACCGACAAAACTCAATATTGAGATTTACTGGAAAATCTAAGTTTTACGATTCCTTGGATCCAATAAAATCATTAACGCCAGTGCGTTTGCGTGTACCAAAAAGTCCGCTAAATAGCATATTCAAAATCTTAGTCCAATATCTTCCAGAGATCAATCAGAAACATTTCGGTCAGGGTGAGTTACACGGATAAGGTTTCTTTCCAGGGCTTTTTCTTATCCTGAAAGACGAATGTCGGGTAACTTTAAGCTCTATAGACCCTGGGCTTATTTCAGCATCATTTCACCCTTTCATTCATCGTCCGATATGACAACGTTGGTGGGTGTAAGTTAAGGAAAAAAAAAAAAAAAAAAAAAACAGACAGACTTCCAAGAAAAACCCCCACAATGTAAAAAATATTTAGAATATATTTAATTTCAAAAGTAATGTATTGAGAATGATTAAAATATGACATGCTTAATATATTAAAGTGGAAAATAACTTGCATTTTCCGTTAATACTGTGGAACTGGTTAGTTGTAGATATTTGATCAAATGTTATATACATTACACTAACAAGTAAATCCTAAGAAACGGATAGAAACATACTACACGTTAATGTCAGAGGTACTACTCCTATTAGTCCTGGATGCGTAGGACCAAGGATCCGGGTCTCCTTCGAACAGGGATTTACCGACCTGTCCCAAAAGGGAGCCGGGCGCCTCCGTGGGGCTTTCCATACGGCAAGACCTAGAGACTAACAAGTGCTGTGGATTCAAGATGGGATGGAAGTGGATACGCCACTTACGCGCGCCAACTCCAAAATGGGAAGGCTACCGATATGACCTCGGTGGGGCCGCCTGGTGATCTAGCACACCTTCTACTAGCTATGCTGGCTAGTACGCGGGAATATTAATGGCTTTCCTCAACCCCGTCCGGAGACGTACCCGATCTCCCACGGGTATCGGGAACCACTGCCCCCTCGAGTCCAACCCACTCGAATGTTCGGCCCGAGGTTCCTCTAGTAACGTCAGAGGTACCACTAGTGCTAGGGGTCCGCAGCGCCCACACCACGGCAGCTGAAGTGGACGGATCCCCTCCGCTACGGGGAGAAACATACTACAGCAAAAACAAGGAACTTATACAAATAGCTTGTCCCAAATTCTTTGCTGTGTTAGATGTTTTCGAAATATTCCATGTTGTAGGTACCCTAAGTTTTGTAATCCAAACATGCTTAAAAGTTTATCATTATTTTCTTCTTCTTCTTTCCATCTCAAAAGCTTCTTGCTGTTAATAAACATTTTTTGAATATTGTTTTCGTGAACTGAAACCTTCTGGCTTTATTTTAAGCAATTCCTATAGCATAACAAAACGAAGATTTGTGTGTGTGTGTGTGTGTGTGTGTGTGTGTGTGTGTGTGTGTGTGTGTGTGTGTGTGTGTGTGTGTGTGTGAATATTATAATTTACAACGAAGATATCTGAATTTGCGATTATTCAGGATAATCGGGTGAAAGTATTATATTTTTATTGTAATATACTTCACAGTATAAGGTTATGTGGCTCATATATTTCAACACTGAGTTATACTGTAAGTTTTGCACATATTGTTGTGCTGCTCGTTCGATGTATTCGTGAAGTACCAACCGTCAATGTATCCCTTGTGCTATGATACTGCCTAATCCATCTTACAAAGTACCTGAGTTGTTAGGAATTTTAAGCCTACGTTTACTTTCTACCAGTACCTGGTAGGTAGAGAAACTATCTCAATTTCGATGTCCAGATTTCCTGGAAGTGCGTGTTTTAGGATTCCTTAAAAATAAAAGATTTTTATGAAACGGTTTGTTTGTACACATGTTTATGTCTCTCAAGAGCATAACTAAGGAAAACAAAGAAATGGGACATAAACACCAAATTTTATACCTACTAAACACCAAATTTAGTTCAATATCTTCAAAAGATGCGAAACCAATATTATAAATGATTCTGTCCTAAACTGTGTATAATTTGCATGGAGAAATAATTAATTCTCTACTGCCGAGTTTTATCAACACACCATATATTAAGTACATTTACTTTTTTATGTAATTTACGTCCTCCAACGTTAAGTCATATCGGACGGTGAATGACAGGTGAAATGATGCTCAAACGAGTCCAGGGTCCATAGAGCTTAGAGTTATCCGACATTCGTCTTTCAGGATCATGGAAAACCCCGGAAGAAATCTTATCCAAATAGCTCACCCTGACCGAGATTCGAACTCGACACCTTTAACGCGAGGCAGACACCTAACTTTGAATTACATGGTATATTTTATATTTTCAGCGGATAGTATAAGGATTCCTCTTTGTTCGGAAATACCTACCTCGTTTTAATTTTGTGTAAGTGGTAAGCCACAATAAGTAGACCCGCCTCGGTAGCGTAGATAGTAGCGTGTCTGCCTCATGTCCAGAAGGTCTCGATTTCGAATCTCGGTTAAGGTAAGTTGTCTAACCTAAGGTTTTTCTAGGGTTTTCCCTTATCCTGGAAGATGAATGTCAGGTAAATTTAAGCTATATGGCCCCTGGGCTCATTTGAGCATCATTTCATCCATCCTCCGAAGTGCCTTAACATTGGAGAACATAAACTAATAAAACACAAGAAATGGACAAAGAACTACAATAGTTTCTTGTAGTTTTATGGAAGAAGAATGAAAACGTAAAATATGAAGCTATTAATAGCGAATCAAATAAATATATATATAAATATAATAATTTGTAACTTATAACTTCACTTATCTTATAAGAAATGATAAAACTTTTCTTATAAATTGTCCGGGATCACGATTGCATGGAAATTTTTCCACATCGTCAACCGGAACCAACAAAACTGTCATGTGAAACAGTTGATTCGGTTTTTAAATTTGTTTCATTTTCAGATTTTGGTAGTATTAACAACAACAAGAACATAGTAACATCTAGCGTTTGTAGCAATGACGACAGTTTTGTTTGTGGTTCCGGTTGACGATGTGGAAGAATTTCCATGAAATAGCGTTCCCGAACAATTTATAAGTAAAGTTTTATAGTTTCTTATAAAATAAGTGAAGTTATAAGTTACAAACTATTATACTTGTATATAGGAGAATGAAATTTTACGGCCGGCATATAGCGCCTCCTTTTAAACATTCGAATACCTCGTCTACTTTATCGGCTTTGTATCTATAGTAAATTATGTAACTGAACATCTGTCATGCATAAGCATTTGTCTTAATTAACCCAAAGAAGGTGCAAAAAGTTGTAGTACTAGATATACATATACAAGAGATCCATAAGAAAAGTCATGTAAATATAATATATGAGTTACTTTTTAGGATAAGTTTGTCCTGAACGTACACCAAAAATAAAACAACACTACACCCTGAGAGTACAGCTCCAACAATATGTATAAATTTTGTTTTATATTTTGTTATATGAATTTGTCTTGAAACCTTATGTAATTAAGTACAATCATGAAGCATTAATATATGTAACATGTGAGGCTCATAAAGTCGAAGAGCATGATCCAGAATCATAGTCCGTGATAGGTTGCTCTAGGTTTTCTCCAGACAAGTGCTGGGCAGGTAATTTACTTCCCTAAATTCCTTTACCAAATATAAATTAATTGGTTCAACACTGTCCACCACCTGTAGCGCCTGTAAAGCCTTGAACACCACTAAAGCATATTAAATACATTAATGCAGTAGCTAAATGAAACCCTTTGCAGAAAGCCGGATTGTACTCTCCTATTACGGTCAGAAAAAATTATTTTGAATGTAGGAGTAGATAATAGAAATTGTACAAATTAGTGTACGCCTAAACTCGCGCGCGCACTCACGCGCGCGTAACGTAAATTTTTTTCACTATACCAGTATATAATAGGACGGTATTTGAATAGTTACACTGTCACAAAATAAATGTAAGCTTACCTTCAATTAACTTATTGTTCATACCTTTACACAGCCATTTTAATTAACTCTCTGATGCAGTTCCGTTTTGCTGTTGTTACAAAATATTCAATTAAAACGTTGTAGTGTTTTAAAATATCCTGCACATCTTGGACGTTAATTAGTTTTGTTGAAAATGTAAAA
>CM060951.1:113922359-114012359 GCA_030765055.1 Mantis religiosa | reverse complement strand
CTGGAAGGAAACCAGGAGATCTGTGGTTCAAATCCCGTCCATGGCATTGAATTTTCCATGTTTATTCTATCAACATTCAATACCATTCGACATTTAACTCCATGGTGCAAAAGCTCGATTCCGGATCAACAATACCGCCCAAATTCTACGCCCCCCCCCCATCATCTGGCAACAACAGATAGCATTCCTTGACGGTTTCTTGGCTTTTTATAAGTTTAATTTGCTAATTCAACTATTTATCTGGTTTATCTGTTCCGCTTTGAAATTATTAAAGGAAAACAAAATGCCATAAGAAAAAGTGAAGCAACAAGTTGACGAAACAAATGAATTCCAGTATAAACAAGATACAGTTGTTTATACATCGTAAGTCAGTCAATCAATTTTAATAATTCATTTGCCACTTAAAACCAATGTTCTGTCGGGCGAACGTACACCGGGGAACGCCATAAACACCCCAGACTCCTTTTTCACATACCATAATTGTTTCCTCTCTCCAATTAATTACTCACCCTTCCACCCCCCAAAAAACCTCTTGCAAACGTTATCAGCGCTAAACCACCATCATTCTGTTTACCATCCTCATTTTGTCAGTGAAGGACATTGTCATGGTATGACAGTCGGAAGGGAGCACCAGAAAGGTGACACAACCTTCCAGCGACAACTTCCTGAGGCGGACTAGGACGGTAAGGGTTCTAATTTAATAGGGAAGCAATACAAAGCGACATACAAGATGTTTCAAAACAGCACGGCAAAGTACTAAATGTTGTGTTGGTTGATAAACTGAAAGAAGCCATCATAGTTTGAGCGCTCCAAGAGCGTCGAAATTTGAAACAGTTTTGGTTATGATGATGACAGTCCATTTCATTTTTCGTCAATAACCTCAAAAAGAGCAGTATATTACACAACAGTATGACAACTTTAAGGGTTCCTCGCTTTCAAACTTGGAGAAGAGAAGATGCAGCAAAATAAAATACAATTTTATTATTTGGACAAAAGTTTTCTCTTTGTGTAAGTATTGAGTTTATATGGCAGAATATAATGCAATTTATTTATAGTAATAATTTCCAGTGACATCATACAGTAAACGCCTGGTAAAGAATGTGTTTTCATAGAATCGTTAGAACACGTACACGCCTATTCCTTATTTTCATTTCTGGAACTTAGAAACCCTACCTGGAAGTAAGCTAGTTCTTGTCACCTCCTTAAATTCCGTCGTGCTATCCGCATACGACCTCAAGTCTATTATTAAACAACTACGTTGACAAAGAGGAAGGTTAACGAAAATTGCTCGACTGCTCTTACAATTGTTTCACGCAAAAGATACAGATAACATATTATTGTCATTACCTGCAACACTATTGGCAGAAAATTGAGACACTATACTCTCCGCCAACATTTTGTACCTATTTCTGTGAATATCGAGAATTTACGTCTTTTATTACGAATGTTACAGGTTTTTTCAAATATACAGAAAGATCAAAAGATATACTTCTTTATAAACGTTTTCTAATACACTTGGTCTGTTTATATTTGACAGCTACTTTCTAATGTTATCAAAGAGTTTGCTCTAATAATGTGTTAATTAATATAATTTAAAGATTGTGTGCTCACTCAAATCCTCACACCTAAACAACGAGATCACTTTAGGAATGCATCTGCGAAGAAAATACTAAGAAATCGACTGTTTTCAGTGATGAATTTCGTGAAAGACGTCTAAAAACAGCTGTTGCTGATGAAAATATTGGATCTGTTCGAGCAATGTTTGAGAGAGATTGAATTTTTTCTGGCGACAATAGCATTGGTGTGAGTCAAGTCCATAACGTTTCTCATTCACAGATGGAGAAAACTTCGTTGTCAAGCCCGCCTCGGTAGCGTGGCGGTAGCATGTCTACCTCACGTTCAAGAGGTCCCGAGTTCGAATCTTGGTCAGGGTGGGTTATCTGGATAAGGTTTTTCCAGGGTTTCCCCGTATCCTGAAAGACGAATGTCGGGTAACTCTAAGCTCCATGGACTCTGGATTCATTTGAGCATCATTTTACCCATTCCATTCATCGTCCGATATTACTTAACGTTGGAGGACGTTGTCAATGGATTCTAGACAAATGGCCTCCGATCAGCAACAATGCAGTGATTGTTACAGATAAGCGCTGAAAACATTCCCAGGTGATACTTCACATTGATTTAGAATATCGTTATACTCGATGTATATTACATTTATTCTGATTCTGAAAAGAAAATTCAGTCACTCAGTAGGACTTTCTAACAGAACGTAAGCCCACAAAAGTCGGATGAATTCGCAGCGCTGGTAAGAACATCGTTATTAATTTTTCTAAAGCATAGTTCCTGTTGTAACATTACAAGATACACAAACCATTACTACCCATTTTTACACAAATGTCTGTTACAGAAAGGTTTTGAAAAGTTCATCAAAAACGTACAAAAGGAAATATAATGTTACACCATGTTTCCAAAAATTAAAGATAAAATGCGTAATAAAATGACAGTGGGACATGAAACAAACCTGGTTGCAAAAACGCCACAGAATGAATTGTATCATTGCCTCAAGAACAGGTTTATCATATACAACGATGCGTTGGTGTTACAGGGGAATATTTTGAACAAGAATAAAATTGTTTAAGTTAATTGATGGAAATTAATCATTTGTTTTACACTAGCCGTATATGGGCTAAGGTTTTGGACGGATAAAGTTAAACTGAAAAAATCATTTGAACCACGGATCTGGTTTCCGTCCAATCGCTCTTACCCTTTGAGCTACTATGGCCAACGTGTCGTCCTGACATTAAGTTCTACAATTCATTCATATATTTTCCCGGTAAACCACTAGGGGCTCTGGTATTCGAGACACACCGTTTTTGGTGATTTACCATTGTAAGTACTTAAATTCTAAGCTTTACCATTAAACTCTTATTAAGTTAAATGGTGGAAATTAATCATTTCTCTACGCTAGCCATTTCTAAACATTTTCATGTTACCCTCCTAACAGGAATGTGTGTGTGCGTGTGTGTGTGTGTGTGTGTGTGTGTGTGTGTGTGTGTGTGTGAGAGAGAGAGAGAGAGAGAGAGAGAGAGAGAGAGAGAGAGAGAGAGAGAGAGAGAGAGAGAGAGAGAGAGAGAGAGAGGTGTTAGAAAACCCGGAGACTGAGTTTCTATATAAATGTAAATGACAAAGATTCCGGTTTCTACTGTCGTAGAAATATTCTATAGATGTCTATGAATCACTTTGGTCAAAGACTTTTCTCGATCCACCATGTTTTAAAGCTCAGGCACTCTCACACGTAAGCTGTCTTACAAGTTCACTGGATCCACATACTCTCTCTCTCTCTCTCTCTCTCTCTCTCTCTCTCTCTCTCTCTCTCTCTCTGTGTGTGTGTGCGCGTGTGTGTGATTGAGTTTTTTTTTTCTAGATTTGCATTTTTACGTATGAAACTCATTCCTTACATATCACTTTGCTTGTGATTTGTACATTTGCATATATAATCTTGAACCACCATCAAAAGATTCAAATATGAGATTTATCACTCCTTTACTTACTTTTTCACAAAAAATCAGTTTGTACTGAAAAAGGAAAACTTATTAAACTCAATAATTTATTTCTCTAGAAGTAATAACATAAACTTCAATAAAATACTTCTATTTAGTTTCACTTTAGCAACATATCACAAAATGTCACCATTACTTTCTCTGGGAAAAATATAAATGTGAGAATAAATTTAAAAATTAATTTTCTCGTTAATTAAAACATTAATCGGTATTATCCCAACACTTCCGGCTTTGGGCTGATCACTCATCCCGTAATGTCTTTGATCAGAAAACCTCTGCTACTCAACGCGTCGCCTAGGGCCCTGAGGTTGCGTGATTCTCAAGGCCCTATGTTCCACTTAAGGAAATGCAAGGACTCATTCATTCCTTATCTGAATAACTATTTGAGCTACATTTTTGAAGTTTTATACAGACATTTATTTGTTTACTCACAATGAGTATGTGAGAATCCAATTCGCCATTAGAAGGCATTGCTCAAAGTTATGCATACATATGTGAATAATCTAGCATTGAGTAACAGAACGCCACAGCCTAAGCGACTAAGCGATAAGGTAAACAGATATACTACCTAACTATGGTGAAGGAATGTATGTAAGAGAGTGCACAATGCGTCATAAAGAATATAAAAGATATAAATTAGAATAAATCGCATTTCTAAATTTGAAAAGCCAGTGTCAGGGTTAGTAGAAAATAATTTGTGATAATGTAGAAGGACTGTAGTCTTCCGAAAACTTGTTGAACTGCTGCAATCCATCTCAGTCTTATGTTTGATTAAAACCAACATGAAGCCAGCAATCAGTGAGGTCGGGTGACTAATTCAAGAATCGGCAGTCCAGTAAACACGGCGAAATTGCTAGAAAGTTCTACGTGTGTGTTATTAGCTGTTGCATGTAAATAAAACAGTTCGGTTACAAGCGCTAGCTGCATTATAATTTTATGTGGAGTAACGTTCCCTTGCACTGAGTAAAACAATAACCACTCCGGAAAAGTCAATTAGTTTAGAACGTGGAGTATTTGGTTTTGGCAGAGATGCAAAGATCATAAGCAAACACGCACTCGTCACTCTACGTGCCAAAAACACATGTCCTTACTAGTTTATTTGTCAGTAGTCCGTGGAAAATGCTTTTGAGATATTCTACAAGCTTTATTTGCTCATCATAATGTTTGTATCTTTACCCTCGCAATACATACCGCTATAAAACACGTTCAAAAGAGAAATACAAAATTTATAATACTTGATGTTCCAGAAATTCGCATAGTGTACCATTACTGGTAGCCGAGGTTCTTAAGGCGTAGACAGGTGAAGTGGAGCTCTTCGGTTCAAATTCTGTCAAACTACCACCTGACAAACCACCTTAACAAACTATTAATATACAAAATGATTAATATATCTACTTCATTATAAACTAGATCAGGGGAAGACAGGTAGTGGCGGTGTGACGTCAGCTCCGTCAGCTCTAACCGCCAAATATGCACCTGAACGAAAGGCAGGTTAGCGTGTGACGTCATCTCGCCGATTTCTGCTGCCCAAGAGGAAGGAAATAGTTTGATGTGCTGGGGTTCCGACAGCGTAGGAAAGACAGGAAACGTGTCGGGTGTTAATCATAAGTACAACTTACATCTTTGGTGTTGTAATATTAATGCTGACTGATTTAATTGCACAATTGGTCACAGTTTAAAAACAATTATATTTTGGCTCTGTGTGCTATGAAAAAGTATATAAAACTTCAACTCGTAGTTTGTCTAACATTCAGGCATGTTATAAAGTAAATAAAATAAAACAAAGTAATTTTCTCTGCAAATTATGGGAAACCCACTCAGAACAGAATTACGTGGACAATTTTCGACACTTTCTGTTTCGTTTTTCTTTAACTGGTTTATCAATATCAGGACGTAATGCCTGGGAAATTTGTAATCGAAAGCTGCGTTAGATTGTGATCCAACAAGATACTTCGGGGTTTGGACTTAGCTAATTTCATAACATATATCGAGCCAAACATACACAATGTCCGTGCGGCAAATGAATACAACCTCGGAAATTTGGTTTGGGGGACATTCTTGTAAAAATCAGCCAAATCTTTCTTGTGTTTATATTTTTACTTCAATAAATCGTCACATTGTAAATTTAACAGTTCCATTAGGTACATGGCAAGATAACGTGTTGTCATCGAGTGTGCTACACCTGACTGAACCCTCAGATTCTGTACTCACAGCGCCATTTATATAGGCAACTTGGTACTACACGGCTCTTGCCTGACGTCATATGCACTGCAGGCCTCGCTCCCGACTGAAATACGTCACAACTCTGGAAGCAGTCTTCCTCTGAACTAGATAAACATTTACGGAAATTGCTTAGTTATATTTTTCCTTGTAGTTCCAGTGGGATTAAAATAATACAGTAGACTTAAAGGGATAGTCAATCTTTTAAATCATAGTCAACCTTTTAAATCATTAATTGTACACCATGCACAATTATCGCTCAGCAATTGTCACATGTTCCTTTACTGTTGGGTAGAACGATCACATGAGCAGAGAGACAAGGGCGAGATTCAAACAGCAACATGTCGGCGGAAAGATTTGAATAGACTTTATGTTACCTTATTATTTTCTTATATTCAGTCAACGCCACCTGACGGCCTCAAGACCAAAGTTGCTTTCACCAGTGTTAACTTGTGCATGGCCTGTAAGAATTATTAATCTTGTATGCCTTGACTTTTGAGGTTAAGTTTCATTCATTCGCTAATGTAGGCCTGTGTGATTTGGGGAAATAACTTGTTTCATTGCTTTTAACTGTTTGTTTTATTCTTGAAATATTGTCTACAAATGCAACTGCTGGCTTTGATCTTCCTTAGGCAGATTCCCTCGCAACTTCGTTACTTGTAAATTTATTCGTAATTTCAAAACCACCTGTGATACCTATACCTATGATATTACTTCGTGATATTGCCTATTAATTCAATATCATTGTATAAACTAGATATATCACTGCTAATTTTCTCCTCTACATGCATTAAATATCTTAAATTTTGCAAGTACTTAGACTAAATAGACTAAATTTGCATTTTCGGCCGCATCTTAAAATTTAAAGCTGATGGAGTGAAATTACTCATATTGTCACTTTTAAACTCAGTGGGAGAAATATTCTAAGACGCCAAGACTGTGTAGGTATATTAGAGGCAAATGTGTATACTTGAAATGTACAGGAGGTGTGTAACTTTCACTCCAAACCACGCTGTTTCTTCACTTTTCAGAAGAAATGGTCGTGAACCATGCTATGCTGCACACATACAATGATCCTCACCTCGGCAGCTGAAAGCTTGTTGGGAAAGTTTTCTCGTCTGTATGAGCAAAAGAAAAAGGATATATCCCGTGGGATCTTGATCCCAAGAAATACTGATTGCTATGGGATGGCACAGTGTCCAGTATTTGCTTGGCTGGCCACATTGTTTGCCTGGCGCTCTTATCGCCCCATATGCACTCTCCCTTTCACGTTTTTTCTCTTGTTAGAGTTTGTATTTTTCAGAAGGCTCTGGAAAAGCCTATATATGTTCGTGAAGATGTTTGGGAGTGTTGTGTATTGGTTTCCACCTCCCCTTCTTCCGCACATTTTCCATTACTTATCTCTTGCTTTCTGTCGATATATATTTTGTTGAGGTCGTGGAAATCTTGAACTTGTTCACAGAAATCGGCGATATACTTGAAAATCAATTGTTGGCTCAGAGCTACCTTTTCGGCCGAAGGAAAGTATCAATAATGCATCTGGAAGTCAAATTTATATTTGAGGAAGTCACAGATAAACATATATACTCGCAAAGCATAATTCAATTCATAATTCAATAATATACCTTTTAGAAAGATGTAACTAAAGCTGTAACTTCTAACGAACGACAGGCGAATTAAAATTCGAATGACTTATGACTCTCAGAGCAAGCTGATCACCACCCTAATGATGCTAGGTGCAGTTCTTGGCGAAACATCGGTTCATTCTTTAAGAACTTCTAGACTACAACCCATAAGCCCGGAACATAACATTTATCCTCAAGACGCCGGCAGTGAAAGCCTCAACTTATATACATATTTTACTGTCATTTATTAAATTCTAACACTTCTTCTCTAATATCCAGAACTGGTATAATTGAGTCAATTGAATTATGTGATTTTGATCGTACTTAGCTCTCATTACCTGATAGTTTTTGACTGAGTTTGACAGCACTTCTAATCCCTTAACTATTCTAACTTCTTACTAATTGATTTTCCTCAACACTTAACTTGTCTGTCAAATATATCTTGTTATGCATTGGCAAATTTATAACACGTGCTTTGTACACTATATTGATTTTAGGGGTTGGAAATTATTTATTGAAACTATTTATCTATCCTTTAATAATTTACTTATACAATTATTAATTTTATAAATACTAACCCCATATACTGAAAATACAAGTTCTGAGGTACTCGAATTATAAGAAGTATCTATTGAAAGTGATTGACTCGCGCTGGCACGCGCTTATGTATGTATGCAATCGTGAACAGCATATCCCAAAATCGATTAAATACCAAGATAGGTATTTAGGTTAAGCATCTCCGAGGAATCCCACCACAGACTATCCCTTACTGTGAACAGTTTTAGAAACAGTTGATTTTCTCAAAAAATGACTAACAAGTTTGATTGCATTGTATTTTAAGATATTTTCATCACAAATAAAATATTAATCTTTAATTATCTGGGAATGATTCCAGGAGTTCTGTTCATGCTGAACAAATTTTGCATCACTGGTATACGTATGTGTTGCTGCACAGGATATTTAGTTACAATTTCTGTTACTTTTTCTTTTGTAGAGTGAACCGTTTGCGAGATGTTCCTTGTTATTTAGTTGAATTTTCTAATGCTTATAATTTTACCGAATAGAAATAATTTATTTGTTATTTTCCCCTTGCACCTATAAGAAAAGTAGCAACAAAATGAACTCTGAAAATGCTCATTTATCTGGATTAACTTGAAAAATATAGAGGAATAAGCGTTTATAAGAATGTTCAAGAACAGGTAACGTCAGATAAACGCAACAGATTAACTGTTTTAGTTTAGAGTCTCGCAATATGATGGGAGTGGGATTTCATTACGGAGCGGATTTGGTACGTAGGCCACTATGCTGGGCTCTTTGTTCCAATGCCCCCAAGTGGGGCACCCCCGGGAGGATGGATGAGGCGAAGGAGACAGAGGGCAGCCGACCCAAGGAGCCACAACAATACAGAGGGCAGGACTTCCCCTGACAGGGCAGGACAACGAACTCGCTCCCCCACGGCGGAACGGCAACGAGCCCAGCAGCCGAGCCCTAATGGTACCAAGGCAGGCGATCCGAGCCCCAGAGGTCCCTGACTGGCGGTGCCGAAATGGTCCCAGCAGAGGAGCGGAGACCGGCAACTGACCTAGCGGAGGAGTAAGTAGTTTTTCTCGGAACATATCATCCCGCCATGCACCGCCGAGACACCCGCCGACACTTCTACCCTGAAAGAGACCATCAGATGGGAGATGATATGAAATGATAATGGAGATGAAATGGGGGTACAAGAAATTCGGGGGATGTAATTAACCTACTCAGCATTCGCCTAGCGACCCGGGAAAACCCCCGAAAATATCCATGGATCAGGTAGGTCGGTCACGGGAGTCGAACCCGGACCTAACAAATGCGGGCCACAGACGAAACCGCCTGAGCCATCCCGCTTAGTTAGCAATATGATAAGTATAGTTTATACATCGTTTAGCTTCTATTAAATAGTTAAATACCGTAGAAGTTAGAGAAGCAAACTGAAATAAACTGTCACTTACTTGCTCTTTAAACGAAATTGTATTTGCTCTGGAATAGATCGAGATAAGGACGAGCGAGTGTGTTATGTTGCGAAAATTGTGTTCAAAATCAATTAAAATACCTGTTTCCTGTAGTAATTGAGCAATCGGTAAACTGGTTACGTGACGTCAGTAACACGGCAGTCATTTGTTTTGCAGGCAGACGAGCCGAGAAATCCCATTAACAGGACTAGTATTGGCAACTCTGTAGGAAGATTTTAATTTTGCGAGAGGCACAAGTAGTAGGTACTTACTCCACGCAATGAGTGTATGTACTTGAGAAAACGCAATTATTTCTCTGTGCTGCCTGCAGTGTTATTTCTTTCTGTGCCTGTAGTTCAAATGCCTCACAACGACCTCGTAAAAACCTTTAGGGCGTTCTAGGTGCAATGCAAAGCGTATAAAACAGGCAATACTGCTTTACAAACTAACTGCCAACTTACCATCTGCAACACACGCACCTAATAAAATGTGTAACCATAAGCAACACGGGAGAACTTTCTGTTTATTGTGGTACAACGTCCTTTATAACTTTGTAAAATAAATCTCCATTATATTTGGGCTTAACTGCTTACCTACAGCAAAGAATCTAATATCGATGTTTCACCGGTTATGTGAGTTTTGAAGTCTCCTTAAATCTTTTTCGTGTTACATTCACTGAGTTACTCTACTCATTCAACAAACTGTATTACAAAAGCTTATTTTTCGTCTTCATGATAAAATAATTCCAGAAAGGTCTTTCTTTCTATGTAACAGGACAATACAGCGGCTTTATGCGATAATCATAAGATGTGATGACCTTAAAAGTTTGGATGACTGCTTAAATACGAAATTCCCATGCCAGTTTATTGACTGTAAAAGAACTATTGTGTGACAAACCTCTGGCACAGGGCAGCGCAAATATGATCGTGACATTTGACGGGACGTTAACAAAGAAAATATTTATTGGAAATTAATTGTTCTTTTATACTAGCTGCAGGTAAGACAAGGTTTGAAACTTAGTAGGTAAGGTCAATCCTGGAAGCTCTGTGTGGTTGGAAAGAATGCGATCAAGTCAACGCTGAGTAAGAATGGCATTAGAGAGGGAAGGGGAGTGCTTACGGCTAGATAGACAGTGGTGTTTCAGTGTTTTCAATAAATGCATAAAACTGAACAGTACAGGTAAATGTCAAAACCACATTAGCTAACGCTACTAGTGCCATGTATTATGACATCATATAAGGGTGACCTTTTACCATAGTGTACATTTAATTTAACACAGTTCAAAACGCCTAATATTGGCAGAAAATAAGAAGATAAGACCTTGATAGCCATTGTCATTCCCTTTCACATCACAGCGGCTGTGCCAGTTCTTTCTTATTCTAACTGAAAATATGTTTATTTGTGTTACCATTACAATCATTTGTGGAACTATCTCATTACATTCACAATGATGTAATCTATAACACACAACACGATTCCAATATTCAGCTTCTGTTTCCTCTACTTTATTAATTTCTTTTCTATTGGGAGATAGACTTCCAAAAGGAGAATGAATCTCCTTTCCTCATTTCTTCGTTGCAATTAACGCCGCGCTTCTTCAAGAAATTCACTATATCTTTCTTGGTAGAACATTTGATTATACACTTTTCAGATAAGACTCTATATGTACAAAATTATAACTAAAGAAGGTGGGATATGTGGAATAAGCATTTCTTGCAGCCATTTTGCTGGTTCATTTGGCCGTAGTAATTCCCACGGGTGCTTCCTGTCTTATAGCTGTATTCACAAACCCCTTACCTCCGCATGTATCGTTAAAAAATGAATCGATTGCCTGCACTGTAACTTTCCACAATTTCAAAAATCTCATCTATTGCTGGAACCCTTTCTCAGTTATTTAACTACCTCACGAAGAAAACAAAAATATTCTATTGCCTGAATTATTCTGTTTGTTCAAGAGGTCTCGAGTTTGAAGCTCGGTGGGTAGGTTTTTTTTTTTTAGAGTTTTCCCTTATCTTGAAAGTTGAATGTCGGGTTACTCTAAGCTCGATGCACACGGGTTTATTTGAGTTTCAATCATTGTACGATATGACCTAACGTTGGAAGACGTGAATTACAAATGTATCCTTCTTCCCTCTTTATTGCCTGCTTGAGAGGGAAATCTATGGAATTTTGTCTGGATTCCTTGTGATTTTTTCTGTTAAATTCCAATTCAACTGACGAGACTCTCAATAGACCACAAGACTTCGTTTACCAATTGCCTCTGATGTACCCTCAGCTATAATAAGTTACAGTAGCTTGGCACATGTAACAAGCAAATGCTTAATAGCGAGAGCATCATCACTAATGCTCGTGTAAGAAACAATAACAATCTAATGTTATACTTTCTGTTTCTGCAGGCAATCCCTCACGTCATCAGATTTTCCCGCACCCCGCAAACACACAGAGCTTGATCCCGTAAAGTATATGAGATCCTCTTGTAGCTTACCAGGAAAATTGCGAATCAGAGAATTTTATCTAGTCCTGACATGTTGCCACGTAAATAGGTGATTACCAGGAGATCTGTGGTTCCAATCTTCCTTAGGGCACTGAATTTTCTGTATGTCTAAAATTGTTTATCTATGGGATTTGCGTTCTCTTTGGATGACCACGATGGTGGAAGGGGGGTAATGGATTTCCCACTAGAAAAGTAGCAGTATTGGAAAATACAAACCAATATCAAATAAAATGTTAAAATTGTTAACGTCCTATATATATGGCATACATTGTGTGTTTTAAATAGAACCACATTTATTTGAGTTTGTTGATCTTGTCTGTCCCTGGCTGTCTGCAGAATAAAGAAGACTTTAGACCTGAAAATACAAGGTCTACCTATCTTTTATTTGTAACGATAGTTTCTTAAACTTACTATTTTTAATAAAACTGTGCGTAGCTATTTAAAAAAGTCAAAATTAATCAAATATTTTCTATGCAAATGACAGTTTAAAATCAAATAATTGCCTTGAAAAACTTCTAGTCACCTACTTGGAATTAACATAATTAAAATCCAAATTGGTTTTGAATTGGATTCTTCAGTTTCTTCACATACGTGCACCTGAACGTTTTCTAATTTTGGGGACACTTCCCAAAAAGAAAAACACTTGCTAAAGAATCTTTTAGTAAAAAACAATATTTGCATTATTACTGTAACATGTAGTAGCGAAACAAAAATGTGTTGCTTTTTTTTAAGGTTCATCTGCGTATGTGTATGTGAGGACGGTGGCCGCGTGAGTGTTTATGTGTCTTTGATGTGTAGAGCCGCATACTTGAACAACTTTCGCAAATGACGGTGTTAAATATTGATATATGCATTGTGTAAGTAGAATCGTACCAACTACGAAATGCGATGCCAAAAGCATTATATTTTGAATACGGTTGCATTTGCTTACAGTCAACTTGAATTTGTTAGCTTTTACTCAGAAAATATTCTTTTCTATAATAGGTATACGGAACCCTTGCTAAGATCATTAGAAATATGTAGTAGTAAAGGCGGTGGTGGTGACGTTTAGGGTATTACAGTTTCAAAGAAACTTGCATTTGGATAATTAGATCTCTTTTGTCCTGTATTTTTCCCATTATAGGAATTCAGTTTCATTATGGTTGGTTAGCCAAAGAACTCCCTTTTATTAAATGGAATCCTTTGGCTCGCCAGAATTGAGATTGTAAGAAGATAAAATGTACCTCCAGGAGCCTTGTGGTATAAATAATGCCACAATACAAATTTGACGTGTTTCACACACTTGACATTGTCTGCACTTTTACAAACTATTCTTAAAACGCTTATTCCTTTCTCTACTTCATGTTAATCGACATAAACATTTGTAGAAATTATTTTATTGCCTATTTTGATATAGTTAGGTACAAGATAAATGTGGGAATTCACTGCGCGATAGTCATGTTTTCTAAGAGCACTATGCATTGGCTCAGAAACACCGTTTCTTTTGCTTAGCCTAAAGGAAATAAACGAATAGCGTATTTCTGTTTTTGAGAAAATTCAAGCTAAAATAAGAAATATCTCGTACATGGTTTGCTCTAAAAAATACTTAGATTGTGATTTAGGAATACCAACTTTTGTGAAGTAAGCGGACATGGTCGCTAAACAAGAAAGAAATAACCACGTCACAGGTTTGCCAGAGAATAATGGAGCAGAAGATACTCAACATCATGAGCAGGGCCAAAGAAAACGAAGGTGAAGGACGCAGCGGAAGCAGCAATAATCTGGGAAGGCTATGTGCTTAAAATGGCTCCCAAAAGATGGACATACGCCTTGATTCTGTGGGAACCAGAGACAGGAAAAAGGAGCTTAGGGGCGGACAAAGATTTCCGCGAAGTGGCATTTTTAAAAGTCAACTAGGGAACCTCTGGTGCAGAACAACGAAAGACAGAAAAGAGTGGAAGGATGCCGTAAACGTAGAGGAACTTTTGAGAGACCCGAATGACACCGAAAAGGAAGGGGAGTGAAGTGTTCAAGTGTGAACCACGGACAATGTGTCACGGAAAACTGGCCCGAGGCACCCTTGGTAAGCCGCTCTGTAACTAGGACGCCCTTCCAAAGGTAATCCAGAATGAAGAGCGTTTCAAGGGGCTATTCCAATAAAACCAAGATATGCGTCTCATTTATCATGAAAATAGCTTAGAAGCATTTTTGACAGAATTGAAAGTCCTTTAAAAAATATTCCACATAAACAAGATTTTGCAGTAGTGTTATTTTCTTGAAAGCCTTGTGTTCCATCATTGGAAAGTGTTGAACTTAAATTCCAACTATATCTTGTAATCATCTTTTTGGTTTTCACTTATGTTCACAGACAAAACACACACACGCACACACACACTCACTCTCTCTCTCTCTCTCTCTCTCTCTCTCTCTCTCTCTCTCTCTCTCTCTCTCTCTCTCTCTCTCTCTCTCTCTCTCTCTCACACACAGACACACACACATACACACACAAACACACACACACACACACACACACACACACACACCTTGTTCCAAAAGTGTCTCCAGGGCATTCTGCCGGAGAAATCTTGGTATGGAAGTTTTATCTGGAAATTGTACAAATTTTCCCCTACTTACTGTAGTACAGGAGGTACAAAGAGAAATGACACGATCAGGAAGGTATTCAGTACTTTTATACACCAATATACGAGGCTGTTCAATAAAGAATGATCACAACACTTTTTGACAACGTACCTTTACTTATCCTCATAATTTTGATAGTTCTTCTCAAAATAGTCTCTCCTGAATGTGATGCATTTGTCCCAGCGACTTGTCCCAAAGACATGCTGGAAACCATTTTTGAGAGATCCTTCAAAATCGCCTCCGCAGCGTTCACCACTGCCTCTCATGATGGATAGTGTCTCTCACGAAGGCTTTTCTTCAAGTTAGGGAATAGAAAAAAGTCACATGGGGCTAAATCCGGACTATATGGAGGGTAAGGGAAGCACTTCATGTTGATTTTTGCAAGATATTCAGCAACAACATTGGCAATATGCGGCCGCGCAATATCATGGTGCGGCACCCAGCCTGCTACATGGAAATGTGGTCCTATGCGCCTGATATGGACTTACAATGTTTTCAGGATATCCCTGTAGTATTGTCCAGTTACTGGTGTGTGTGCAGGTACAACATGCTGATAAACAATTCCATGGATATCAAAGAATGAGGTGACCATAACTTTCCCAGCAGAAGCAACCAGTTTTGCCTTTTGGGTGTTGGTGATGTAGGGGATTTCCACAGTGAGCTTTGCTGTTTGCTCTCAGGATCAGCAGTGATTACGTTTGATAGAAACTCCGGATCTTTCTCTAACATCAACTTTAATTGCATGTAACCTCCATTACAGCGGTAGGCGATACTGAACATGTCTGAACTTGCCTGGTTCTCACAGGCGGGAACCAGGAGTACCGACAATGAAACTACTACGGCGTGTTTGTTTCATTAAGCTAACAGAGTATAATAGGATTGAATTTTAGTGCAAAAAATTATGACCGTAAAAAATTATGATCATTCTTTATTGAAAAGCCCTCGTAGAACTAATTAGAAAGAACATACCTAAAGAACATACCTAAAGAACATACCTAAAGAACGGTATATCAGTACATTCTAAAATGTGTACTAAATTGTAAATATACAGGTAATACAAACATAGGCAGATCGGAGAAAAGATGAACTGAGCAAACTTTAGCACCTGATACCCAAACAAACCAAGAAGATAACGATGCACCTGTAATGTTGTATTAAATATTATTGCTCAATTATTGCATCATTCTTTCATTCTATCAAACCACAGCTTGCCCAAGATTTGAAGCTTACCCAAAGCAGTAGGCGACGATCTATTTAAATTAAATTAATCTTGAAAACAAAAATCATCCACTGCGGCTTTAGAGAGTAACAACAAAGTAGAAAACATTTTCCTTGGCACAGTTCCATTTTTGTACATGAATAAAATTATTTAATCTTATACTGAATCTAACATATTTAATACATGTGTATAAATGGCATTACACAGCACAAAATAAAGATTACATTTGTAAAACAATTAGTATTCTAGCTTTATTTCCCTGCTTAATGCAATTAGTCCTATTTTTGCATTCCATATTTTAGCTTTACAAAATTATGTAAAGTTAATGCTGGCAGGAAAAAAATAACTGTGCAGATTGAAATAAAATTAAGTATAGTTATTGGAATAACATGATTTAAAAGCAGACCTTTGCACCATTTACATTAATCTCTATGAATGATGTAAAACAACCTTCGGTCACAGCAAAATTTAAAACAGAGGGTCTTATTAAATCACCCCTAAGTCAGAAATAAAATGTCGGATAACTGACAAACTTTATATTGTCGCGGTAACAGCCATAAACAGTTTCGGCGCAAATAGATAATAGACATCGGATAATGTTTCACGGTAATAAGGAGCTTGCATAAGCAGTTAACAATAGAACGGCTAGTGACACAAAGGGCCGGCAAATGAAGATAGCTGCGATAAAGGACTTGCCGGCATAGATTAAGTTACACTTGTGGAATGTGATAGAGTATTCGGTTTCTTTATTCTTCTGGAAGAGTCTCGAATTTATCAATGAGGTATTTAAGAAGGCCAAGAGTTAGTTGTAAAACAGTGAGGTAAGCAGAGAACAGCTGAGAGAGTTGTGTAACAAGAGTTGTTGTTCTAAAGACATGTAAAGACAGTGTTGTCAACAGTGAAAGTTGAGTAAGCTGTTTGTTATTGGCATCGACCTTGGTGTGTTATATGTGATATAATGTTGTTACCTGAGAATTGAACAGTGTATTGCTACGGAAATAAAGAACATTTAAAATTTCGGCAAATTGGACTTTTAATTCTACGAACCCACAAAGTCACAATATTGAATTTCAACATTTTCCAAGATTTTCGAAAAAAAATTCCCATACCCAAACTACCCCTAAGATAGAAGTATATGGTTATTCTTTTAAAAATGCTTCAAGGAATTGTGGTTTTAGTACTATGTGTTTAGATATTTGTATGAGAAATTAAATCAATATTTTGAATTTTCTGCGAAAAGCTTATGAAGTCCTTTTGATTCAGAATTAGCTTTCTGCAATTTTGTCTATCTTGTCAACCATAAGAGATGGATAATCATTTGCATTTCCAAAATTTTCAGTATAGGTATATGCAAATAGGAAGTCCTGTGCGGTGGCGTAGTGGGCGAGAGCGTTGTGCCTTGGCTACCTGCCATGGAAAGCGCCCGGGATCGGTCACATCCTTGGGGTGGGGGTGCGGATTTTTATTCCCTCGTATAGGACTAATGTCCACTCAGCTTCATGATATAGGTAGAGAATACCATCTTCTTTGCGACTGAGGGGTACCGAGATGCTGACCATATCTCCTCCCCTTATCTGTTGGATAATCGACCATCTCCGGCTTTGGGTATGTGGGCCTGAAATCGCTGTCGGGTTGGCCCGCTGACTTTCACCAGCAATTCTTCAAAAAAGTGCTATTGCAAATATTTCTTACCACCGATCTTCCGATCTCCGTCCGGATTCCCTTAACCATTGAGTTACTATGGCCAACGTGCTGATATGACATTAAATTCTCCAATTGACTCGTGTTTATCCAGGTAAACCTCTAGGGATTCACATATACAGATGAGACAACTACCTTATGGCGACTTAAAACATGTAAGTGCTTTAATGCCCGGGCTTTATACTTAAACCACTTTAGGTCAATTAGTGGAAAATTAATAGTTCTTTCACAATGACTGTTCTTTTAGACTTACTTTACCTTCCCATATTTTGGCCTACACACGGTAGATGAATGGCAAATAAGGAAATACAGAAGTCTTAAGCAATATATACGTATATTTTCAGCTAGAAGGTACAAAAATGAAACAGTTTTGAACAATTTAAGCCTATAATAAAGAGTATCTTAGAAATGGTTAATGACAAAATATTTTATTTAACACAAACTGTTATTTAACAAGATCTACATGTTTTGTGTAATACGCTTTTATCTATCTGTTATTGTTCACAAGCTATTAAATTTAAATTTGGTTTGAAGTGGACTTCATCCAGAAAATGTGACATTTTATTTTCCATGGAATGAGTTTACACATAGAATATTTTACATAGTCAAAATAATGTTTAAGAAAATAGCAAATAACGAAAAACTTTCTAAGCGAACGGTAATTTAAGATTAGAAAAGTGTCTTAAAATTCTTTATGTGGCATTCTTAGCAGACACTTAACTTAAGACACACACAGAGAGAGAGGGAGGGAGGGAGGGAGGGAGAGAGAGACTTCAATATAAAGGTTTTGATGGAGTATGGTATGTATGTAGGTACTAGGTGCAGAGAAAGTAATGAATGAATAAAAACGTGTGACTGTTACTGGATAATACGTTTTGTCTGCCTGATGTTAACACGTGTCAACACTTTCACTTACACATACATACATAAATGTACATGCACTAAATCCCTTTTTTTCTCGAGAGAATTTTTAATGGTGATGTGAAACACTCAATATTGATGTTTGGTGGTGTGTCCCAGAGGACAAAGAGGGTGGTGCTCATCCAGCTCTACATTACATTTCATTGCACCAAGTGAAACAGTTCCTTAGGGAAATCTACGGCTTGCAGGTTTGGTAGGCCTTCTCCTAACTCTGTGAGCATTACCTTGCTGTTTAATTACTTAAGGGTACACACGAGTGAAAGAAATTTTATCCCGCTCAAAATATGTTAACATTTTATCTCTAATGCATGTGTGGCCGTACACACTCAGGAAAATTCATTTCACAGCGTTCCTCTGTTAACAAAAGAGAAATAGGCTGGCCCCGTAGCTCAGTCGGTGGACCACCTGCCTGCCGTGCTAGGGTTCCCGGGTTCGATTCCCGGCGGTGGGGGTGAGGATTTCTCTCCGGCCAACATAATTTATCGTCTTTCCCAGAGTGTGGAAGTATGAATGAGAGTGTAAATGTGTGCGTGATCTAATGATTAAAGCCCAACGTATACGAGTTAACACCTTCGATATGTTCCAAAGGAGAACGGCCGCCGATAGGACCATTGCAGTTAAAGGCGAGAGAGAGAGAGAGAGAGAGAGAGAGAGAGAGAGAGAGAGAGAGAGAGAGAGAGAGAGAGAGAGAGAGAGAGAGAGACCCGTTTTATTCAGCACTGTAGATTCTGCAATTCCGCTCGTTTTACGTTATTTACGGAATTTTAACCCTGTCAATCATTTTGCGTTCCTAGGCCTACTCCACCACTTCAATCTTTCATTCTTTAATATTTTCCGTTTGAATACAATGAGACAAAGAATTTAAAAAATTATAGAATCAGTTACCTTGGATATTAAAAGCTATCTCTAATTTCTGAATTCTAGTAGGTAGGGCAAGTGGGCATCCCACCTAACACTTCGATGCACCTAGAAATTTTGCTGAAGTACACATGTTGATGTCTCCCAAATAAAAATTGAAAAACAATTTGCGTCTGTGTATGCGTATTTTTATAAACAGCTTAACTCAGGAATGAAAAATTAATTAAATTTTATATTTTATTTTATATATTTACACAGCATCTTCTAGGATGCGACACAAAGGTCCTCAAGAAAATTCACTACCCCAAACTATCTTTTATATTATAAAACTTACATTAACGTTTAATAGTTTAAAAGTGGCGTTGACGAGCTTTATTATAACGTTTCTTCAGACAAATAAAATATCTATTACAAATTCTCTGGTAAGGGCTTCTGAGGTACTCTTCCTTTTTAATGATTCTTGCAAAACTATTAAAGCTTCAGAGACCGAAAAATGTTTGTTTCACAATAAACGTAAATACCATTAAGGCACGCAATTTGCTTCAAAGTTACTGTGTGAAGTTAACCTTCTGTTAAATGGAAATTAATTGTTCTTTCGCACTGGCCGTGTGTAGGCTAAAGTATAGAAAGATAGAGTCTGACTGAAAAATTCAATGCCATAGCCGGGATTTGAACCACGGATCTTCTGGCGGCAGTGTGAAAGAACAATTAATTTCCATTAATTGACCTAATAGTTAACTATAAAGCCCGTCCCTTAAAGTCCTTACACGTTGTAAGTCGCCATTGAGGTAGTTGTCTCATGTGTTTATGAGAACTCCTAAGTGGTTTACCGGGAAAAACACGAGTCAGTTGGAGAATTTAATGTCATATCGACACGTTGGCCATAGTAGCTCAAGGGTTAGAAAGGCTGGACGGAGACCAGAAGATCCGTGGTTCAAATCCCGGCCATGGCATTAAATTTTTCAGTCTGACTCTTATCTTTCCAACTTCTGCTACATGTTCCTTATTGTTGGTTTGATTTTTCAAATACTTAAACATTTTTGAAATGAAAAGTAGTTATGAGTTTTTTCTCTCTTCTCGATCTCTCTCTTTTCTCCTGAAGCAGAAGCCACGTTTTTCCGGGAGAATAATAGATGATATTCAGTAAAGAGATGTATTATATAGATGCGTGAGTGAGTGAGTGAGTGAGTGAGTGAGTGAGTGAGTGAGTGAGTGAGTGAGTGAATGTGGTGTTTAAGGGCCCGTCGACAACAAGGTCATTTGGGCCCCTATTATATAGATGCAATAGCACAAAAATATTACAGGTAAATTATGAATGAAATAAACGCATAGTATACATAGATGCGAGAAATGGAATACAAGCTCAGAAGTATATTTCAGCAAAGATGCAAGTTGCAGAAGGTAACGGTGTATAACAGGAAGTTATTACAAAAGAACAATAGATAGCCAAAATACCAGTGACTTTCTGGCGCCCATTGGATTGCAGAGTCTCTTGGAAAAGTGTATTTGGTCAGCAAACGACGCTGCTAAGGCCATAAACCTGTGGGGAATGAGAAAAACAGCCTCTTAGAATTTTGCTGGTTTGAGAAGCAAATAAGTTTCTGTATGAGAAAAGTCTGCTCCATGTCACGTGAGAGGTTCGAAAGAGCACCAGCCTAGAAAATAGACGTGAATGGATAAAGTCTCCTAGAGATAGGGAGAAATTTGAGAGAAAGGAGAAACACTTAGTAATAAGACTTGGACTGGTTTCGACGTCGACTTTTGGAGATAAGGGAGTGTAAGATAAAATGCGCAAGTCCTTCACAGTTTAAGAGTAGAAGTAACGGGCATACATGCGTCTCAATGCGGACGAATTGTAACAGGGAGAAGCACGCGACGTTATATGCGAGGATATGTACCGCTTTTAGAAGTAGGGGGAAATTATAAGACGATACAACATCATGCAGATTGTGTGTCGAGTAGGAAGTGGTAGTTGGCATTATTAACTGAGAAATAAAAGGAGAGAAACAATCAACTGCGTGTCATTGACTTGAGTGTACCTTCACCACTACTGGAGCCCTGAGATAAGATCTCACTGTCTTCGTGTCAGAAGGGTTTGCAAGAGATATAACCGGAAAAACAATATAAATCCCACACATCACTTTCTATCCATTCAAATTAACCCTGAAAAGCCCTCACTTCCCAAATCCTGCACCACAAACCTCTCGCTCTCGGGCTATGGAAAGTCTGCGGAATTCAACGCCATTATATATGACTAACTCTTAAAGGAGTGGACCCGCTTTGACCTGTTGTTTGCCCTTTTTGTATAGTATCTACAAGGAAATATAAAAGCGTTTCTACAAATGTTTGTTAGATTATCTTAAAGTAAATCTAATAATAAACTTTTGTAACTATATTTTGCAGCAGAATGACATGAGAGACTCATGAGAAAGTAACATACAGTTTGTATTATTTTATCGTAAGAAACTGCTTGTACAGCAATTTTTATTAGCTCAGTGCAGATATATTTACGTATTTTGATATGCTTTGTTCAAGATGGTTTCACAGATCGTAAGTTTGGATTGAATAGGTAAACAGTTTGAAGCTGAATTTGCATTCAACCTAAAATTACATATGGAGGTTTCACAGAAATGTCTTGAAATTCCTGAACACAAAGCAACATTTTTACAAATGTGGGCAGAGCATCACAGGTAGACCACAGGAAATTGTTGTTTCTATCAGTGATACCTGGTCGGCAGGGGCGATGACGGGTGCAAGAATAGATGCGGTGTCTTAACGTTTCATGTTCAAACGCATCCGTAGCCTTCCCATCCTCTGGCGGTGCCACACGAGCAGCCTTAAGATGAGGTAGCTCCCGAAAGCGCACAATCACCCCAAATAAACCGCCAATCACTATCACTGGTCCCACAACACTGAAACAGATGATAATTAAGGAAATGTTGCTTATTGACCCAGTAGCTCAGTTCCAACAATACGAGATGTCCTACCCTAATAAATATGTCTATTAATTGTTCTGTTGCTTCTGAGTTTGAAAATATCTATAGTAGTATATAGCTAATAGCTGCTGATGTACTACATTGCAATGCTGACCTTTCAAGTAAATGTTATGGAAGGAAACAAAATACTAAATAAAGGATATTTACAACGAAAATAAATTCCGTTAGTTTGCTTACTTATTAGATGTTATAAGACACAAATACACGAGGGGGGCCCAAAAGAAACCGGACTCCGAGGGCGCTGCCACTCGTAGACGTAGTGCAGGGTTCTCACGCTAGATGGTGTTAGTAGAGACCTTCATGAAACAGCTGTGCAGACGGCGTCAGTGTAGAGCTGAACGAGCAAATGTGGTATTGTGTTTCACTGACTTGGCGGGTTATCTCTGCGAAGTCGTTATGGCAACTTTAAAAGAACAAAGAGTGTGTGTGAAATTTTGTTTCCTGCTTAAAAAAAACTGCAACAGGGACACACCAAATGCTTAAGGAAGCTTTCCAGGAGGACGTTATGAGCCGCACACAGGTTTTCGAGTGGTTTGTGCGCTTTAAGCGTGGTGAGATGTATGTTGAAGACCAAGCTCGTTCTGGACACCCTTCAACATCGCGAAATGAGGAGAACATTGAAACAGGCCGTCCAAAGATCAACGAGGATCGTCGCCAAACAATCGACCAAATATCAGCAGCGACAGGAATCAGTTGGAGCTCGTGCCAGCGGATTTTGAGGGAGGACTTGCACATGAGACGTGTTGCTGCTAAATCTGTTCCGCGCCTTCTCACACAGGAACACAAAACCATCCGCATGAATGTGTGTCAGGACTTGAAAACAGAGTTTGCACGTGATCCAAACTTCTTGAACAAAGTCATTACAGCGGATGAGAGTTGGTGTTACGGGTATGACCCAGAAACTTAGCAAGCGTCAAACCAGTGGAAGACTCCCAACTCTCCCAGACAAAAAAAAAAAAAAAAAAAAAAAGGGCAAGACAAGTGAGGTAAAATGTGAATACGATGACCATTGTCTTTTTTGATGTTCGTGGAATTGTGGATCGGGAATTCGTACCCCCTGGTCAGACTGTTAACAAGAACTTTTGCTTGGATGTTTTAAGGCGTCTGCGAGAGGATGGAAACACCCGCAACTTTGGCGATCAGGTGACTGGTTTCTGCATCACGACAACGCTCCAGCACACATGGCATTAAAAGTGACCCACTATTTGGCATCACAGAGGTGGTCTGTCGTTCCCCATGCTCCGTATTCGCCGACCTAGCCCCGTGAGACTTTTTCCTATTTCCACGAATGAAAAAAAAAAACCGCTAAAAGGGGAGCGTTATGGCGATGTGGAGGCGGAAAAAACAGCTTCCCAAAGGGCACTGGATAATATCAAACTTGAAGAGTTCCAAACATGCTTCCAACAGTGGGAAAAGAGACTTGACAAGTGCATCGCATGTAATGGATAGTATTTTGAGGGTGACTAAAGTAATTTTGTAAAAAGGTTCAATAAAGCTTTTATGACAACAGTCCGCTTTCTTTTGGGTCCCCCCTCGTGCACAGCCTTCTCCCGTTGAATTATTTTTAAACTCAATTAAAAAGGTAACTAACTGGAAAATTGTATAACGAAAACACTACATTTCCAAGTAAATTATTACCTTGGTGGATTTAAGCAAGAGCTTAAAGTGCTTGCCAATTAGCGTACATAACAGGTAGCGGGTTCACTGTGTTCTAGTGTTATACACAGATAGAATGGTTCTTTCCAAGGGGCGATTCGTTATAGTAAAGCTAAATTATAATATGACTTCACTGCAAAATGAAAATACATTGATAAATTAAAATTAACTTGCTTAAGTATTTTATAATAAAGTAACACTTAATGTGCTGCTTTATGTATTGATGCAGGATATCTACAACAAGTTCTTTGTAAAAGGTAATTTTAAAAAGTAATAATAAATCGTTGATCATCATGGCAACACTATGCGTGTGAAGTAGCAGAATGCTTACCTGCTACGTGTAATATTGTTGTGGATGCAAGTGAAAGCACCGATTTTTGTCATCTTACCTGGGATAGGGGTAACATGTTAGCCTCTGGTTGCCAATCTTGCGGGATACACCTTTTCGGGCGTAAAAATTCATACGAGGGTGGGTCAAAAAGTAATACCTCCTATTAAATAAGTAAGTTATGTGAAAACTTTGAAATTGGCGCAATTCCTCAAACCTCCTTCTCCAATCCCCTGCAGTAGTAACTTCCTAAGTAAATAGTTGGCAGCACTGCATCCTCTTGCAAAATGGCTGACATCGACATTCGTATTAGACAGCGTTCTGTGATTAAATTTTTGACTGCGGAAGGTGAAACGCCAATTCGCATTCACGAAAGGCTAAAAAGTGTGTATGGTGATGCAACGGTGGATGTCAGCACTGTTAGACGATGGGTTCGTCGCTGTAACGAAGCTGAAGGGCAAACACCATTGGCAGATGAAAAGCGAAGCGGCAGGCTGGTGACTGCAATGACTCCATGCAACATTCAGCGAGTCGATGACATCATTCGTGGTGATCGCCGGGTAACAACAGGTGAATTGTGTCACATTACCTCCCCCAGTAAAGGCAGTGTGGTGACGATTATTCAACAACTGGGTAACTCAAAAGTTTGTTCACGTTGGGCACCAAGAATGTTAGCCGCCCAAAACAAAGAAACAAGGAAAACAATAGCCTCCGAACACTTGCAGCGCTTAAATTTGGAGGCAGAGGAGTTTCTAGAAAAAATTGTTACTGGAGACAAAACGGGGGTTCATTTTTTTGAATCTGAATCAAAGAGGGAGTCAATAGAATGGCATCACACAACGTCACCGAAGGAAAAAAAAAAAAAAAAATCAAAACTCAGCGGTCGGTAGAGAAAGTTATGGCGACAGTGTTTTGGGATGCAGAGGGTGTGCTTATGATTGACTTTTTTGGAGCACGTATACATTCTGTCCAATACGTCAGAACTCTCAAAAAGCTGTAATCTTCTTTTGCATGACAGTGCAAGACTACACACCAGCCGTTACACCAATGCAGAAATTGAGAAATTGGAATGGCAAGTGCTACCTCATACAGCCCTGACCTGGCACCATCAGACTTCCATCTGTTCGGGCCACTAAAGGAAGCTCATCGTGGGATTCATTTTGAAGATGAGGAGGCTGTGAAAACGTCCGTGCGTCAATGGCTTAGGAAGCAAGATCGTGTGTTTTACCACACTGGAATACATGCCCTAGTTAAACCGTGGAAAAGGACGGAGATTATATTGAATGGTGACAAATTAATCGTCAGTGTTGTAGTTTTCAAGGTATGTAAATTGGATTCAATTTTCTTGGCAATTAACAGAGAAAAAAATAGGAGGCATTACTTTTTGACCCACCCTATTGGTATGGCTTCCCTCGGAAAGTAAGTAAACCCGTTTGTCTCGTGCCACACCGTAAGCCTGGTAAAGATACATCTGAGTAAAATTGAGTACTGTTGCTCCCCCAGTATAGAAAATACTTGGCCTGCACCGTGCTCGCTTACTACTAGTGTTATAAAATGACATTAAAGATTTGAAAAGAAAAGCATGCAAAATATCTTAAGTCTAATTTCCCATAACTTTCTCTTCTTCAACAAAGATTTTTATAATATCTGAGCTGCTGTATTCACATAACCGTCGATAATCTAGGATAAAATATTCTTGAAAACGCTTATTCATTTATCTACTTCACATTAATCGTGATAAACGTTTGCAGAAGTTGTCTTATTTTTAATTATTTTCTTGCAGGTTCAGAAAGGATATAAGAATACAGTAGACTTTAAGTAACAAATATTTTCAGGCTTGTCGTTATGAGAATTTCGCTCTGTTTGTATATGAATAATGACTACCCATTTGAGAAAACTATAAGTATTGGAAGCTTCAGACAAATACTGAGAAATATCTCCAAAATAAAAGTATTGTGTCTTTGTGGGTTCGTAGATTTAAAAGACAAGTTGCGGATATTTCAAATGTTCTTTATTTCCGTAGAAATACACCGTTCAGTTCTCGCGTAACAACATTACGTCACATATACACAGTCTACCAAGGTCGATTACAATAACAAACGTTCTGATTACAACATCAGCTCTCGTTACAACACTCTACAGCTGTTTTCTGCTTACCTCTTGTTTTACAACTGTCCGCTGGCGTGTAACGGTCTCTTATATATCTCATACATAAATTCTAGATATTTCTAAAACGAACCAGAAACCAAATAATCTCTATCAGTCAAGAAGTCGCTAGACATTTCCATTTACCTCACTTATTTGTGTCGGTAAGTCTTGTCTCAGTGATACACTATCCGACTGTTATCTTTGTGTAAACAAGCCGCGTTTACGCTCCGCACGAACCTTTTCTGTGCGTTGTCGCGACAGTAAAGTGTGGGTTTTAGCATATTTTTGTATAAGAAGATTCTGTTTATATTTATGGTTTACTGGTTATGCAAATGTCATCTTTGATGAAGAGAACTTATGAGGTTATTCTCATAAAACTCGTATATGCATTACGTAGTGTAGATGGTAGTGTGTTTGCTTCACGTTTCAGAGATCCCGAGTTCGTGTCTCGGTGAGGGTAGATTATCTGGATAAAGTTTTTCTTCCGGGATTTTCCCTTAACCTGAAATGATAACTGAGCTCTATTGAATGTGGACTCATTTGAGCATCATTTCAACCATGTCGGCCAGCGTCCGATATGATCTAACGTTGGAGGACGTAGATTAAAAAAAAAAAGAACAAGGAATACCTATAATGGTTAATCGTTCAAATATACATAATATAAATTGCGTTTAATGACATCTTCAGTTTTAGTGCAGTAAGACTTTGTGGATCTGTTATGATTTACCGTCCTGCACCGTGGCGTAGTGGGCTAGCGCTTGCGTGGGCTTTGGTTCGTTGCGCCCGGAATGCGCCCGGCTTCGGTCTCACACTTGGGGGTGTGGATTTTAAGTTCCAGGTATAGGACCGATGCCCAGTCAACATTGTGAGGAAAGTGAGGAACTACCCTGGTCTAGAAAGCTAACTTTCCGGCTGGAGGTGCCGAGATGTTGATCACACCTCCTCTCCATATCGGATGTATGATCGCCCGCCTCTGCCCGCCTCTGTGGGCGTGAGGACGGAAGTCGGGTTGACCGGCTCTGGCCCACTGTTATGCGGATGTTATCTCAAGGGTAGTTTAAACATACAGTAATTTAATTATCAAAGTTAGTCATTCATAAGAAAATATTTTTTTTCTGGGAAATATTTATATTTATTTTTTGATAGGAAGATCTTTTATTTTTTATTTTTTTACGTATATTTTCGCATCCTTGAAATATGCTGAGCTTACATGATAAGTTTGATATTAACAGAAAATTTCCTTTTTGAGCTATCTAGAACAAATGTTTCTTCTTTCTACACTATGTATGGTATGTAGGGGAACTAGTGCATTGCACCCAAAAATTGGATTTTAAGGCTTCACTGCAAATACATGTTTTGGGATCCGCTGAATCTAAAAACGTATTACAAACATATGTGCATATGTGTATGTGCAGTCTCCGAACAGCGAAACTTAAAAACGGACTTTAAATACCCTATCTGGTATTTAAATTCAGCTTCTTCCAAGGATACCTATAAAGATACCCAAACCCGGACTGCCCTTTATTTTGAATGAGCTTTCTTTGTTGGAACTTTTAGTTTTTTCAGTGGCTCTAATAATTTTGATTAAAATGCCATATGTTTAAGATATTTTCATAGTGAAACGTACACCTTTAATTTTCTGTGAATCTTTTTAGACAATCTCTTCATTGTGACAAACTGCATAACATATTGCATTGTTGACAAATTGTAAAAGATAGGTTGAATCACAAAAACTTCAGATCTCGTAAACACACATACGTCAAATACTCTTCTTTTTATGGATTGGACCATTTCGGAGATATTTCTTGTTATTTGTCTGAATTTTCCAAAACTTATATGAGAGAACTCATTATACATTATTTTACCTCTTAGTCAGACCTAATAGCCATCACATTACTTCTATATACTCTAAAAGAGAAAATATATCTTATTTTTAAGCTAGTCTGTTTAAAATGTGTAAAATCTCCTTTCACTTAGTGCTTTCGAACAAAGTTCACTATCATCAAAAGCAAAGATCAAACCTAAATAATTAAAAGTCAAGTGTGGGAGGATCAACATCATTATACCTGACGCAGTACTTCTCTTTCGCCTTTAAAATCGAAGATGGAAGAGGGTATTTCATAATATTTTACTGCAGCTTCGTTAGTGTCATCTACCGACTGAGTCTTCACTTCGTAGCATGCTCAGGACACTGGAATATCACAGAGAGCCTGCAATAAATTTAAATGTCAAGCCAGCAGAAGTTTTATGATCTATAGCTTTTGTCATTGTTACGTTTTTCTTTTTTCTTGATTTCCTTCGTCCATATGCTGGAGTTGTAATTGATTTTTTCCGGTGACTGAACAGAAATAAAAAGGAGACAGCCCAAGGACGTGCTAAAGGAGTTTTCCTATGGGACACTTTTCTCCTCTGAATTTTCCTTGGTCTGCAGTTTGTGAACCCCCTCTTGTCCCATGACACTCCTCATGCCTGCTCCAGAGCACCCTAAAGGGTAGTAGAACAAATGATGTGCTACCGCCATGTCGCTCTGCATTCCCAATGTGCCCAGTCGATCCCTTCATAGCAAAATTTCAACCTTCGGGATCTCTAGTTTGTTGAAAGGCCACACAGTTCTTTTATGATCCACGTGTAAACAGTATTAATGTTTAAATATATTTAAAGTTACCAATTTATTATTAAAATTATATCATAATTTGAACTTATGTTCCTATAAAATTACACTCAATTATTTATTATGTGTTTAAATTACACCATTCCCTTAGATGTAAAGGCGTGCAAGTAGTTAAAAACGACTTCGTGATGTAATTTGAATAGATTCTAAATTGGAAAAGAAAGAAAAAACCATGCATGAATGATATTTGGGATTTAAAATAATAAAATGGAACAGTTCAATAGAAAAAATGATTAAATAGTTGTAAAATTAAAAATGTATACGATGTTTTAAAACTAAGATAAATAAATAATTATTGTGTCTCTTAAGATTATAGTGAGTGTGAGTGAGTGAGTGAGTGAGTGAGTGAGTGAGTGAGTGAGTGAGTGAGTGAGTGATTGAGTGAGTGAGTGAGTGAGTGAGTGAGTGAGTGAGTGAGTAAGTGATTGATTGAGTGAGTGAGTGAGTGAGTGAGTGAGTGGGTGGGTGAGTGAGTGAGGTTTAAGGGCCTGTGGACAGCTGGGTCATCTGGGCCTGGAAAGATTGTTTGCATCAACGTAAAAACAACAAGAAATTTTTGATTTCAAAAATAAATATTAGTTTAATTCTAATAAGAACTATTTAATAAGAACAACAAAGTTTTATATTTGTTAAAGGTTATACAATGTCATCGAGGTTAAAGCAAAACTTTTACAAAGTGCAAGTATGTTAAATAATAATAGGTCCTATTAGGCAAGTGACGCAGAAGTAATAGTGAAGTATGTAAAGATGGGTAGAACAATAAAACCTAAATTTATAAGAAAATATAAATGGAGAAAAATAAGAATTAAATTGACTGAAGTTTGATCATTTTGGTGTCTGTTGGATAATTGTATACACGAACAATAATTTAATGTGTTGAATAACAGGTAGAGCATTTTACCACCCGGTTGCGATGCCATTCTGCTTGCACCCCTCCGCCACAGTGCGTTGCGGGTGGTCGGACTTTACGGCGACAAGGTCCTAAGAGAACAGAGTCCTCTAAAACGGTAGGCAAACCAAAAAACTAAACAGAGAGTTGGGTTAAATCTCATGTCACTTCTATTAGCACCACTTTTAGATGATAAACAGATTCCTTTTTATCTCAGTTTGACTTAAAAGAAAAGGAAGTGAATAGAAGAAACACAAGAGCTAAATGGAATAAGGCATTTCAAAGGTGGCTGAAATTAGTTGTTAAATGAAGACATTCTCAAGTATATGCAAAATACCCTAGTTCATTTGCACGTTATGTATATTGATAAACATTAAGGACTGGGGAACTATACACACCGACGTCACTTATGATTCTTCCTCAACATAGGAGTTTCTATGCCTCTGGATAGCTAATAAAAGCTTATGGTTACATGTATACTATTGCAGTTCATATTAAGATTATAAATAGGCAGTAATGAAGTTGTTATAACAAGCCAATAGGGCACACTGTAACACTTGTTTGTTCTGAAACATTGTAACCCCAAACAGAAAATAGCACAAAGCACCAGTAAACAAAAATACAGCTAATGTAGAACGTTCCATAGTGTCGTAGTGGGTATAATAAAGTGTTTAGCAAGTAGAATTTGAAGATTAAAGATATAATAATGAATTATGTGAGCTTCACTCTACTTAAGTATCAAATTTAGAAAAATTGTATAAATGAAGTTTTTTTATTAATTGAAAGCTAGCATGACAAAATGCTACCGATAAACAATGAAGGATTTTAAAATTGTTTGGGAGACAGTTTGTAGAGGATTTCGCTACGAATGGGAACTTTAAGGGCAATACTGCTTCCTCATTCAGGTGACTAACATGTTAACTTACAAATTCGAAGATCCCGGGTTTAATTCCCGACCAAAGGTTGGGAATTGCTATTTAGCCAGAATTATTCCTTATTCTCCATTGAGTTTGTCCCAAGTTTTCAGTTTATAAAAGCAGTAATAACAAACAAACTAACAATATATAACACAGTTGGACGGCCTGTAAAAGTATTTCTGGAAGAAACATTTGAAAGAGGTGAAGTTTTCACTTAATTGCTTTCCAAAAAAATTTTAGATTAATGGACTAAAAGTAAGAATTGCTGATGTTAAAATAGAGTCACAAAATCACTACAGAACGTAATTCCTGGGTAATAAAGCCCAAGAACCCGATATCTAATTTTACTTGTTTGAGACTGCCATTTTCATGATATCTATATTTTTCTGGCAACAACTCTCTTTTATACATATAGTGTGACTAATTTGCAACTCATAGGTAAGATCGCATGTCTTTCAAATCCATAAAATTAAAACAAGGACCCAACAACTCCACTGCCATGCTGCTATAACCTTAACCAGTCACTATTACAGCTTTCCAACTTTCAGTTTAATAGTTTAATCTTAAGTGCTGAAAGATCCGGCTGGCACATTTAGTTCACAGAAAGTTCCACGAAGAGTTTGCCAAATATTCTCCTGTGTTTCTACAATAACAAGTTTTTAATTCATTGTCTCTAAAGCTTAAAATTACTGATCATATGTTTCCTTGATTTCTGTTGTTTATCAAAATATAAACGCTCCACGATAATTAAAATCTACCAACAAAAGCAAGTGAGAAGTCTTTATTAGTCACTATATGTGTATTACCCATATAAATATGTTGTTTACACGCATATATAATTATCTCTAGCCATTAGTTCTTCTTCAGTCTTGTTATTCGCTGTAGTCTCATAATTATGATTATATTAACTATTACACAGTTCTGCAACACTACAAGTTTTGATGAAAATTGGGTACTTATATGAAAGCAAACACGCTAATTTAGAAAATGATAGCAGTTTTCGCGTAACACGTACCATTGTTATGAACTGCGATATTTTTGTATATGAGACACTATATATAATTGCAGTATTTTAAAAATGTATTTTGTGTAATTAGTGAAAAAAAACTTTATGTAATACGAAAAAAATGGAATGTGCCATTCAATTTAGTGTTATTCACGTGGTTTTACACCAAAAACAGTATTTCCGAAACTTATTTTGTGATTTTTGAGAAACCCTTACGTAATAGAGAAAAATGGATAGCACCATTCAGTTAAGCACACCTTAGTTAATATCATCTTTCAGATCGCAAACCAGCGAACAAAAATTTTGTTTCGTAGGACAATGTTATCAATATATATTATTATTATTATTATTATTATTATTATTATTATTATTATTATTATTATTATTATTATTATTATTATTATTATTATTATTATTATTATTATTATTATTATTATTATTATTATTATTATTATTATTATTATTATTATTATTATTATTATTATTATTATTATTATTATTATTATTATTATTATTATTATTATTATTATTATTATTATTATTATTATTATTATTATTATTATTATTATTATTATTATTATTATTATTATTATTATTATTATTATTATTATTATTATTATTATTATTATTATTATTATTATTATTATTATTATTATTATTATTATTATTATCATTATCATTATCATTATCATTATCATTATCATTATCATTATCATTATCATTATCATTATCATTATCATTATCATTATCATTATCATTATCATTATCATTATCATTATCATTATCATTATCATTATCATTATCATTATCATTATCATTATCATTATCATTATCATTATCATTATCATTATCATTATCATTATCATTATCATTATCATTATCATTATCATTATCATTATCATTATCATTATCATTATCATTATCATTATCATTATCATTATCATTATCATTATCATTATCATTATCATTATCATTATCATTATCATTATCATTATCATTATCATTATCATTATCATTATTATTATTATTATTATTATTATTATTATTATTATTATTATTATTATTATTATTATTATTATTATTATTATTATTATTAATTATACAATTATACACCTGATAAACGATAGCTAATTAAAGCATAGAAGCTTACTTCATGCTATTTTTATGTATACGCTCACATTTGCTGATACAGATGTGACCATAGATTTAAAATCTGTGCAGTTAGTTTCCAGGCTGTAGTGTTTCATATTTATGTGAACGTCAAACACAAGAAACTAGCCAATCAGACAGCGATTCCCCTTACACATCATCACATGAGTAATCATGTAACGTCAGATAAGATTTTTTTTTTTTTTCCCACAATCATGTTGATTTGCTGATTGTGTTCTGGATCACGGATCAGGATTCATTGGGATATATATAAGAATCACAGCGGAACAAATTATGATAGAATGTGGTGTTTTCTTGCAAGTTTACTTATCGTCCTTTAAATGCCTTTCATCATTCAGTGACAGATATCGCTTTGCGTTTGTTTTATGCTTTACATCATTATTGTGTATGACCCCTTACTCTGATTACACGTTTCAACAGAATAAACTCAAATAAAGTACGCTAGTGAAAATAACACACAGTATGCATATGATAAATCCATTTCTGTTATTCATAAACGAATTTGTGAAAGCAATTGACAATATATTTTATAAGCTATTTTGTAGATCCAGTTCAATTTGGGTAAACATAGATATTTAACAACGAAATTAAAAGGCTAATGCTACAGAAATAATCATTTGAAATAATTTTAGTAACAATATCTTTAACGCAGCATTTCCACCGCTGTTGGTCATTAAAATAGCCAGGGCGTCCGTGCACACGTCCATTCATTACAATCGAGGTGCACTCTGTTGGAAATCAGCCCAAGCTTTGGCCGGCGACTTTCATTTGTCTCGTTAAGCCTCTCTAACTGGTGTTGTTCCTCGGAAACAGGAGTTATGTTTTCTTTGCTCATTTCTTTACCGTCCGGGCTCGTGAAGCCCAGTTAACCACTTCTAATGCGCAGTGTTACTGTTTTTTATCACATGTACGGGCCCAAGCCAGTAAAACTGAAAGGCACATTTCCAGCACAACGAGCTCCTTTCTTCACACTTCTTGTTTTAAGCCTGCTATGAATGCCAGAATGTTGTTCCTTCCATTCGTCATATCAGAAAGAGACCTCTCCTTGTCTTGGTTTTTGTGCACCTTCTGGGAATGCTGCGGTCGTAAATGTGTGCTGCCCACAATTCCAAGAAAAAGGCCTTTCTTCCTCATCATCATTAGTGCAAAGAATGGAACACTTTTGCTCTTTACTCAGAATCCTTTTCTCTTTATCCTCCTTTATCCATGATTCTTCTTTTTTGTTGTCTCTTTTCTTAGGCTCGCCTCCCTTACTTCTACTTTTTTCTCCATCCCCTCCTTTCGCTAAGTCCGTTACATTCTTCTTTAATTTCCTTCCACTCTTTATTTTCCCTTTTCTTGTCTCCATTTTCCATTCAATTCTTCATGTAATTTCTACCGTACCATTTCTCCTCATTTCCACTTATGTACCGCCAATTCCTTTCCCCTTGTCTTTTATCATTTCCTCTTTTCTCTCGCATATCTCGTTTTTCTCTTCTTCCTCTTCGGTATAATTTTTCTTTTACTTTTCTCTGATCTCTACTCCCATACATTGTTGCGAATTTCAACATCGCATTAAGAAGATAACCTATAATATAAAACTGAATGCAGAAGTCAATGTCAAAATGTCAATATATGATATTTATTTTTACTTCGAAAATGAAGATATTGCATTCCATACAAAAATTCCATAACAACGTTTCGCTGGAACTATAAACTTTGAGGTTCTGATTATGTCTACAAAGAAATGTGTTAAAGCGATTTGTTTAAATATTTATTTCGATTATCAGGTATAGACAGAAGAAGAAGAAGTTTGTTTTAGCACTTTTTGTTGAGTAGGAAACGTCACGTGAATCAAATCATGAAATTTGTTTATATGTTTGTTTATTTATATATTTGCTTATATGTTTGTTTATCACTTATGTTGTGAATCTATTCAGTAAAACAGAGGAGAGCCATTTTGAAAAAGGGCCGAATTGAGGACCTTGGCAATATCTTTCATTGCTAATATTAAGAATGCTTTTATTTTAAATTCTGAAATAATTTCACATGTCGAGCATTGTATTTAGCTACCAGCTTTTGAAGGAATAACAATTTATCAGTTATAAATTATTTGTGCAAATACGAGAAACATTATAGGCCCTGTTAAGATAAACTTCCTAGTATTTTATCATTAAAATTGCAAAAGAACTGATTAAGGATTAAAGAGTTCGAAAATATTACTTGGAAATGTCTTTAAAATTAATAAATAAAATAACATCACGTCTACGGCCTTCACTAATTAAAATAATTTCTTATATTTTGTCTTTAAAGGAAGAAGCTTTAATATGAAGATTAGTTTCTTATAATCGTAACCTTTTTCAAGACTAAAGCTGGCAAGTTTACATACGTGTAGTATCAGCAAAGATATTTGATAAACAATAATTATAAGGCCGAAAATTCGGTACAAATTTCAGAAATTAGTATAAGTATATTAGGACAAGGCTGTAATCAAATCCTTTTTATGCTTAAAATAAGAGAAATTATCCTTAGATAAACAATCCAGAGTGTTGTAATATGAAAACATTTGTACACCAATGTTAGTGAATGTTTCATATCACAGAGCGCAACCATGCTGCAGGTCAACTTTCACTTGTTTGCTCTTCCGTTGTATAACTCGGAACACCAGCGCCGCCGGAAGAACCAGCTTGTGTATAATTGTATCAGTACGGATCTTCGGATCCTTTGTCTGATATGCACGCCGTGATTGTTCCCGATGCATATCTAAACATCATGCAGTAGTATTTCAGATTCTACAAGTCGTTTAACATGTGAGATATCATCACACACTTTCACCGCCTACTATGTCACGCTTTTTCTTGTTTGGAAGTCAAAACAAATCTCATTATCAAACATAAACACAACGTTTACAACTACGTCATAAATCATGTCTTTATCCGTTATTCTTTGTATTTTCTACTACATACTTACTCAGCTATGTTAAGTCGAGGAAGTATAGCATTCCTACCGAGTTTGACCCAAAATATACTTTCTGAGAGCCCCTTAATACATAGACCACATTTTTTGAGCAGACTTTAGATATTTCATGGGTGTGTCAGTTTTTGTGGCTCCCTTAGTTAGATTTTGGCATTCTGATGTGTCCCTTCAATTGAAAACTAATAATCCTGTTTCTCCAATGGATGATGCAAAAAAGTTTCAAAAACAATCCTCTCATCCCAAATTATTCTTTACAAGATTATGTTTACAATAACTATTAATGATTTTGACTAACTTTCTATAGTTTAATGTATATCCTGAATTTTCTAGTAATAGGCTCTGAAGTTCTCATCATTCTAGCGAGCGGAAAGGCTGGAGCGATTTCGTCTATGGCCCGCATTCTGGAGCTCCGAGTTCGATACCCGTGACCAGTTGATGGATTTGTCGTGGATCGCTAGGCGAATGCAACCCCCGAATTTCCTGTCCCTCCATTTCATCTCTTATCATCAGTTCACATTATCTCTCATCTGGTGGTGTTTTCCAGGGTAGAACTGTTGGCGGTTGTCTCGACGGTGCATGTCAGGAGAGATGCCCTTGGTCAGACTTCCTTCTCCGGTAAGGTGGTCTCCGCACCCGGTCTCGTGGAGCCTTTTCCGGAACTCAGTAGAGTGGGTTGGGAATTTCCAATTGGTAAAGTTTAGGGACCCTGCCCTCTGCATTGTTGTGGCTGCTTGGGATAACCGTCATCTGTTTCCTCTCTCTTATCCTTCCCCCAGGGGGTGCCCCACTTGGGGGCATAGGTCCAATAGGCTAAGTTTGGACCTCCGTGTCCTATTTTTGTACAAACTAAAAAAAAAACCAAATTAAAAGTAAATAAATCTCTTATATAAGGTATAAATATTCACAAAATTCAAGATAAAAATGAAGAAAATACAGGACATACATAATCTAATAAAAACATATTTTCTACCGAAGCTTCACTTAAGTACTTTTTAGTTCAAGCAGTTGCATATTCATCTTTACTTTTTTACTTTTATTGAAAACTAGTATTCATAAAATATTCTATTTTACAGAAACAGGAACTTGAAATAATTTAATTACAACTCCTCTACTAATAAAAATTGCTTGTGCTCCTTTTCATTTAGAGATTATATATCTTTAAGATTTTGATTTTCATACGTATTATTATTAATTTATCTTGGAGAAATGCTAGTTTTATTTATATATTTAACTAAATTAGCTTCAAATGAAATATTCTTCTATTCAAATAAAATTCTTTTTACTATATTTTTCTTACTATTAATTTTTCTATTTCGAATCAGTCCTCTTCATTCTAAATTAATTTTCTGTAACTAATAAACCATAAGGGATAAACAAAATCTTACTGCTCATTAAGCACAAAAATGTTAATAATATCTTATGTTATATTTTTTGTGCTTTGTTTTTTTCATCTATTCGTAAGCATTTAAAAAAAATGAACAAAGGTTCAGCATTCATTTTCTTTTCAAACTTTTCAACCAAAAATACAAAGAAAATAAATTGTTGTGTACTTTGCTACCACTTCTTATTTGTTTACATTTTCAAATACTTTTGTTTTTCTAAAATGAGAACTGTTTTTCATCTTTTCTCCTCCTAGTCATGCAAAGAAAACGCAATTACCAAGCTTTCTCATAGAGACCACCTCTTAAAACGCTTGAATATCATTTAAACCTACTAAATTCCACATCTACATTGTAGCTATAGGAAAATATGTAATGCGACCATTTCTGCATACGTTTCTTACGATCAGAAGAGTAAGGTTTTTAAGAATATAGTTTATAAAATAGTGAATAATCATACGTTGGTTGGGGTGTGTGTGTGTGTGTGTGTGTGTGTGTGTGTGTGTGTGTGCGTGTGTGTGTGGGTGGGTGGGTGGGTGGGTGGGTGGGTGTGTGTGCGTGTGTGCGTGTGTGCGTGTGTAAACCACATAACTGAATGACAAACTTGGAATTTACATTTATAATTTCCCATAGACACGAATATTTTCAAGAAAATGTTCTCAAAAACTATTCTTGAATAGAAAAATATTCCTTAACTATAGTGAAAAATAGCTTTAAGAATTTTAATTAAAATTACATATTATATTAAAGATATTGTTGTGGTAAATAAAACGTAAGTCTTATATTTTTAGCAAATAGCTCATGAAGTCTTTTAAAACCTTAATGACGACTTTTGGATAACTTATAAACAGACAAAATTTTACTACAAAAAATGTAGATCATGTGCAAACATCAGCTAATGTTAAATAAAGTTTTGTATGACTTTAGGATTTCGATATCTACTTTCATATTACTTTCGTTTTTGTATAATATTAGTTTCAATAGGCAACTTACTATTCCGCTTTTTTCTTACATTATGAAATTTTAAAACCAATTTGTAATGATTTTGGTAAATGAAATTTAGAATTTAAGAGTACCTATGCCTGAAAATTTGAAATCATGAACTAATGACGCTAGCTTTTAATATTCATACCACACATGTAAGTTAGTGCAAATATTATACAGCCCAAATTTTGTCAATTTCACTGTTATACTTTGGAAAAGATAGTCAAATTTATTTATTTTTGGTTACGTCACCTTGCAACAAAATAACTTAAAGTTTGGCCTAATATTTTAACAATAGGTTTCCAACTTATCAGTTTTTTGAATTTGCCCTAGGTTTTTTGTCTCAATAACTCTAGGCTCCAGAAACTTTTAAAACTACGAATATGAATTTTTTGCCCAAAATTTGAACTTTTTTGTGTTTTAAAGTAAACAAAGTGTACTTAAATGCATCTCACAATAAAACTCAGGACAATTTCTATTCACTGGGTCTCTATGAACGTGTGTGGTAAGTTTCATTAATCTAACACTAAAACTACGACGAAAGCAGCATTTTAAATGATGAAAAGTGCTGAAATTGCCAATAGCGAGAAAACAAGGATAAAGCATTTGAATTCATATGTAATGCTAGCATTCACATAACTTTCAAACTAGATTAGAACACTTAAAGATACCTTTCGGATGTAATGTAAGCTTCTTTAGACTCAGGAAGGCTTACACTATTTTATAGACTAAAAAGAGGAAAAGGTGATTTTTCGAAAATGTTCATATTTCAATCATACATATTCTTAAGAAAGAAACTAGGGAGAAATGAATTAGAGTAAGGTAAAATTCTCTTTATTTGCCTCTTTCTTTTAGCTTAAGCGCTATGTCGCTTGTTGTATTAAACGAGATGTATGATGTTAATATGTCCATTTATTTGTACACGGTAGTATTGCTGTATGACAGGTTTTGTTTTATCACAGGCTTAGCGTCTGGTGGATTATATAGCAGATAAATATTTGGACAGCCTAAGCATTAAATGAAGCACTAAATTTGCTGCCAGTTAATAACCAAACATAGACATGACGTCTGTTTAATAGTAGCCATTATCATAGCACAAGTGCAAATCTGTTTTCTACCACTACCAGAATTTCTTCCTTACATAGTATAATCTACTATTGAAATAAGAAAGTATTTGTACATTAAAAACACATGCTGCGTACAACCACATGATACCAAGCGAGACGGTTCGGTGCTAACATGCGAGGTCCTTGCATTTTCCTATCCCACCATAGGCTTTTATGTTTTGTCTAGTCCATAGGTGAATCTTGGGGTGGTTCCTGTTCTGCTACGAATTTGCTGTTGCATCAGCTTTAGTACCCGCTGTTTCCTTTATCATAAATGGTTTCAGGGCTGAAGGACAGTTTTCGGCTAAGCGTGCTGAAGGACTTAGAGGGGGCTCGGAACCTATGAGCAAGATTGAAGGCATCTGGAATCATTGGCCACCTGTCCGCTCCGCGTAAATCGTCTCCAGTATCTTGTGACCCTTAGATCACTTCATCCTTCATTCCAGTGGTCGCGTTTGAAGCACAAGGACTACATGGACCATGGGCAGAACTCTGTCGCAGTTAGCCTCAACCCTAAATTTTTATTATCGATATTTGAAGCCTTTTCAGTAAAATGAGACAGTAAAACCTCTCTAAAACGGACCGCGATCGTTCCGGCATTTATTTTTCGTTCACACAATTTTCCGTCTTACAGATGGTTGTGTTTGAATACAAATATATAGCCATTGAAGCAATAATATAGAATTAAGTGTAAATCATAATAGGCTGATATTTATTAAGTACATATTTTCAACTTGCGTATACTAATTATAGTTTATCGCATAACTACTCTCTCTGTATTCAATTTTTCCTTTCCAGTCTGCAAAACAATGTTATGGCGATGTTTGTAACTCCTGAGCCATCATCCATTGGAAACTGTCAAATTGTCTTTGTCTAATTTTCTTGCTGTCTCTAAAAATTGAGTCTGAAACAATGGTCCAGAAATGGGAATTCCTATAGCGCGCACTAACAAACCACTCGAATACAGCACGATTTAATTCCTCACACTCTGTAGATTTTGTGATGCCTTTCAAATGTACTTCTGTTCCCTTTAACCATTGATCTCTAACTTTTGTTTTTTCAAAGTCTCATAAATCTTAGTTTTCCCCACTTTAAACAATAAAGTTAATTTCTTTGCATTACATTTGTTCTTTTCGCGTTTTTCCGTAACCTTAATTTTTTCTTCCAGTGATAATGTCTTATGTTTAGAATTCACTTTACTTAATTTTTACACACAAACTATGTTTTTAAAAACACTTAAGTTCGCAGTTTTCTTCCACTCGTACTTGATCACTTGTAACAAAAAAAGTGAGAATGAATATACTGCAGAACATATGTACCCTTACCACGTGTGTTGGAAGAGAGTTGAAGGAGCTAATGTTTTGTTTTCCGTTTTCCTTGAAAAATTGCAGTTTATGATGTGGTTTATGGCTTGGTGCAAGTACAATCGCCCTTTAAATTATTCCACTTTTAAAAATACTACGTTGAAACCCATTAAACATAAAGTAATCCGTTTTAATCAGGCTATTTACGCAAACGATTCCCAAAGAATATTTCTGTTTCCGCGTTAGGCAGTTTTCCGGCTTAGACTATAATTTTACTTGGAAAATATCTCCATGCCGAAATTTATTTTCAGTTGTTCCAGGTTTCCGGCATATAAGAGGTCCATTTTAGACAGGGTTTACAGTGTAAAAATTGAGGAGTGAAATAAAGAGGGGGAGGGGCATAGGGTAAAAGAATGCACACACGCGCAGAGAGAGAGAGAGAGAGAGAGAGAGAGAGAGAGAGAGAGAGAGAGAGAGAGAGAGAGAGAGAGAGAGAGAGAGAGAGAGAGAGAGAGAGAAGAGAGAGAGAGAGAGAGAGAGAGAGAGAGAGAGAGAGAGAGAGAGAGAGAGAGGAGAGAGAGAGAGAGAGAGAGAGAGAGAGAGAGAGAGAGAGAGAGAGAGAGAGAGAGAGAGAGAGAGAGAGAGAGAGAGAGAGAGAGAGAGAGAGAGAGGAGAGAGAGAGAGAACTGCATGACTTAGAAACGTAAGTATGATGAATATGAAACTTTGTTTTTATATCTAGGATATCCTTTTGCATTTTAATTTAGAACGATATCTGCTTGCATCGACTGTTCTGTTACCATCGTTACCCACTGCTCGTTTTGTTTCATTGCCACTTTGTCTCTCTTTGTTTAATTCACCTCGTAATGTCTATGAATCCACATATGCTTCTTATTTCTGCTTTACTTTTATCATATGAATATCCTTTACTTATCTTAATATTATTCATTTCATTTGTAATAACACGTGGTTCTGTCTTCTTTGTTAGTCATTAGGTTTGCTGCTTATTAGGGTAGGGTAGAAAATAATTATTATATTGTATTAATTATGTTAATATTAACGCTTACAAATTTAATAGTGACAGATAGTAATCAGTTAGTCTAGTTACCCATTAACGCTTACAAAAATCAAGAACACAGAGTAACTGGTTACTCGGCTAACTTGTAGTTAGTTATTCGGTTAACGGAAACGTTTACCAATTCTGGGTTACATTCACTGCAGGTGCAAAGTATCGCTTACTAGTAACTAGCCGCAGTCCACTACGCAGCAATTATCCAGTATGTAAAATTGTAGATCTAATATACCAGTTGGCGATCAAAATTCCTATTAATCATCCGCCTTGCTACATACATTTAACAAAATGGAGTATTTGCATCTTTTTTTAATGTTAGAAGTTATTTGTTTGGACGTTATTGTTTCTCTCCTCTACGTAGTAACATTTATCTAACGTACTAAGGGAGAGTTTTAACTATTACATGTTTAATGTCTCCAAAGTGTTGACATAGTTATTTTTAGATTGCATTAAATAACAAAGTAAGTCTCTATTGACATCGTACATATTGTAGCGCTATAGTTACAGCTGATCGTTATTGTAAGTATCACATGTAACCATTGTTATACGAAACAGGGACAGTTACAGCCGCTACTCGAAAATAATGTTTTATCACATCTGTACTACATATATCATCTGATACAAACATATTCCCATGTGCATATTTCTCTAAATAATGCCCCGTAATGTTCCTAATGCCATCGATAACATTCACACTTGTGATTTAATTTTTGTAATTATGTTCTTATTTATTCCCAAATAAATTGGGATTGCACTTTATTAATTAGTACCAGTTTACATCAACGGATCACTTAGGTATTTATACATTAATTTTTCTAAATTATTCGCATTTTCGAGTAATATTTACCTGTCTTATGAATAAAATAATATCTCCGTCTCCTTGTTTTCTAATTTAAAACCACTATTAGCTTGCTTTTTTATTATTTTACATTTCTGCATTAAACCAGATGGGACTAAAATACTTGTATTCTTATGTAAGTATCTGTGCATAATAATTTAACAAATATAAACATTTAAGTACGGTTTTATTATATTCCATAGCCTATTTTGGGAATCAATAGAATGGTAAACACATCTGTCGTACCTCTATTGTTCTTTACTAATACTATTCTCTACAATTGTAATTAGGTAAATATATAAAGGATGTCGCGAGCCGTTATCTACGATCGCGCGGCTTGTTTACACAAAGGAACTGATAGGCAGGCAGTGTGGAAACAAAGCGCCGGAAATAAAAGACTTGCCGGCAGAAATAATTACATTCTAGAACAGTCGAGTTTTATCTGGTGACATGTTAGAGAAAATTCCATAACAGTCTCGAATTATGAATGAGGTATTTAAGGAAGTGACGACTCGCCAAGAGTCAGTTGTTAAACGAGAGTGAGTTGTGAACAGTCGTAAGAAGTAAACAGCTGAGCTGATGTAAACTGATCGCTGTTTGTTATTGTCATCGACCTTGGTAGGTTGTGTGGTGTATGTGCTGTAATTTTGTTATATGAGAATTGAACTTCTACTGTGAGTGTATTTCTACGCAAAAAAGAACATTTGGAATATCTGCAACTCGGACTTTTAATTCTATGAACACACGAAGTCACAATAATGATATTACGGGAATGTTATTGCTGAAATTTCTCATTCCTATAATGTCCTTTCCCAGAAACTTCTGAATGATATTGGTCAAAATAAATTATATTTCAAAGATTGCCATGAAGAATTAAGTATACATTTTGACTTATGTGAATGGCCTGAGAATATAGCTAATTCTGACTAGGAAAAGTGTAAGGCTTACTTCTTAATGAAAGAAGAACACAAAGCTCATTAAAATATAACATTTCTGACAAATAACTTTTGGTTCATGTCAACAATTTTCCCAAATTTTCAACATGTGTGTTCACATTTTTACAGATAATAAGTATGTGAGTTGTTTGGTTGTTGTTATTTACATCCTCCAACGTTAAGTCATATCGGACGGTGAATGAAATGGGTGAAAAGATGCTCAAATGAGTCCGGGGTCCGTGGAGCTTAGAGTTATTCGACATTAGTCTTGAAGGGTAAGGGAAAAAATCGGAAAAAGCCTTATCCAGGGAACTCACCCGGACCGACATTCGAACTCGAGACCTCTTGAACGTGAGGCAGACACGCTACCATCTACGCTACTGAGACGGGCACGTCAGTGGTGTATGTGTGAACATGTTTAACAGTTTCGAATTTTGTTTTTCTTTTATTTCTGACAGTATTGTATACACATCTCCGAAAGATTTATACAGCTTGGAATGAATTTGTGTGTAGGAAACATCGATGCGATTTTACATTGAAAAGGAAAGTGTCCGAATATTTCAAATCAGATTTATCTCTCTTTCTTTCTCTCTCTCCCACTCTCTCTGTTTGCTTACGGCCTTCAATTGCATTGGCTTCTTGTTAGAAATAATAGTCTGAAATATATTTCCATGAGTTGAAAGTGTACAATTTTTCAGTAGTATTAGGAATAAAAAAATCTCTATTGTTCTTTAAACAAATTAAGCAGTACTGGAAGAAATACAAACACTAATACAGAAATTCGTGAAAATTAGAGCTTGATTTCGAACTGGAATAACAAAATTAAGGGTCATTTTACTTAATATGTCCCACCATATGAGGGCACTGAAAACGATTTCCATTCGATTTTGAGTGGCCTAGAATATATATAAACCAATTTGTTCCACAGAAATGCAGTGCTTCATAAGTGACATGATAAAACTATGGATTATGAAAACTAAGAAAACAATATAAATCGGAATGTCAGGGGAATTATTATGAAAAATTAAACAAAATGGAGGCAATTCAGTAGCTATACATATCTCTCTCTAAGTGATTCAAGTTTATATTAATTGTAATTTAATACATATGTTGCTGGAAAGCATTGCGTATAACGTATAGATACCTATATTGTTTAATACATTTGTGCCGTCCGGAGTAGACTAGTAAACTTAAATATATCTTAATACGCAAATTTAAAAATGTGCTTATTTAAAATCATTTATAAAATCATTGTACAAGCTGGAGAAGAGAAATAAGTTGAAATTCAATTCTTGAACTCCTTGCTTACTTTGAAATCTTTCGTGGGCAGAAACCTAACATAATGTGATTCATACCTAACTTAACATTATAATTATAACAGTTTTGTATGAGTTTTGAAGTATTAGACAGAGTCGTGTGAACATATTACTTATCTTTTATTTGTTCAAAAAGCATCAGCAGTGATTTTTCAGTTTCGAAGAACACAGTACCTTCATATCTACCTCCTTCTCCTTAAAGCGGTATGCATGTTTGTTGACTTCATTGGAAAAATAAATGGCTTTGATCTATTAAAAAAATTATGTTTTATGCATATTTTATCGGAGATTTGGCAGAGATTCTCGTTAATAAAATTTTGCTCCATATATTAGCAGAGTTTCTAGAGTGTAGAGATAAATTTTTCTTTCATATTTCATATGCAGTTTTTTCTGTGATTCTGGCTGAGAGAAATGCATGATATACGATTAAGCAGTATGATTTAGGGACGCCTGTGAAACGACATTTTTAACCTCACACTGAGCGAAAAAAGTGAAGAATGGCCCAGAGCTTACAGTTCATCCTCTTTACAGTCATATCTCTTCTTCATTATAGAAATGAACCGCATTTGTCTCGTGGGCAGTTCACTTTGTCGTAACACATTCAAGGCATTCAACAATCCTCTTAACTCTGATATTAAAGAACAAGATGCTTGCACTTGGTGGAAATGTATCTATTAATTGCAAAAAACTAATAAAAGTGATGCAGCATTTTAGGACTGAAACTATCAAATGAACTAGCCTACAAACTATACAGGAAGTTTCATTAATAGCGTCCTTCATTTATACCCTACAATTAATAACACAATTCCACGGTGCCACGACTCCTACATCGAGACTTCTTTCTGTCAAATGTGAAATTAAGCTTTCTTGGCTGACACTTACTTCTTATTCAATATCACAGAAGAAATATAGCCAAACCTCTCTAAATCATATCGTGCCGGAATTTATTTTCCGTTTACAGGTTTCCGTCTTACAGAGAACTGTGTTTGAATACAAAGAATTCACTAAATAGTCGCACAGGTTTACATTGAAGGAATAATATATAATGAAGTGTAAATAGTAATAGGCTGATATGTATTATGTACTATATTTTCAGCTTACATACAGTAATTGTAGTTTAACGCCTAGTTTCTCTGTTTTCAATTGTCGCGTTCCAATCTTCAGCTGTCCACATATCAGAACCATTTGCTTCGCCACACACAGCATTCAAAACAATGTAATGGCGATGTTTGAAACTATCGAGCCATCCATTGGAAACTCTTAAATGGTCTTTGCCTAATTTTCTTGCTGTCTCTAAAGCTTGAATTGTGGGCAATGGTCCAGAAATGGGAATTCGTTCAGCGCGCGCTCCAGCAAACCACTATAATACAGCACGATTTAACTCGTCGTACTCTGTAGATTTTGTGATGCTTTTCATATGCACTTCTGTTCCCTTTAACTATTCCCCTTTAATTTTTTTTTATAAATCTCATAAATCTGAATTTTCCCTACTTTAAACTATGCAGCTAATTATTTAACTGGACGTTTGTTCTTTTCGTGTTCTTCAATAACCTTATATTCCTTACTCCAGGGGCAAAGTCTTATGTTTAGAATTCACTTTACAGAATTTATACACAGCAGAGTTCATAGTTTTCTTTCAGTCGTACTTGATCACTTGTAACAACGCAACTGAGAAAGAACACACTGCTAAACAGTTGTACCTTTACCATGTGTGTTGGAAGAGAGTTGAGAGAAATAACGCTTTGTTTACCCTTTTCCTCGAAGGATTAGAGTCCGTTTTAGGCAGGTTTTACTTTGTTACATTGTAACCAGATGTCGAAATGTGCAGAAACTACACCCTTTTTTACCACAGTAAATGAATACCGTGTGAGTACATTCTGCGTGGTAATTTTGAAATAGCTGCGCAATATACACAGAACCAAATGAATATGTTTCACATAAATTTCGCAGTTTTACAGAATTCCCATTTAGGAGGGAGGTAAGTTGCTGTATGCTGGCCTCGAAATGCGAGAAACAATTGAATGACTACTTAAAAGTTAAAAAGGCCTATTATATATTTTAAAATTCAGACAAATAAATAAATGTTTCAGAAATCACTAAGGTCAGAATCGAATTTCACATTTTTTTTATATTTTGCATTTTCCGTGCAGTAAATTTTAGTTTATCTCTTATTGTTTTTGCATGCCAAAGTACACAACCTTCATTTCGAATAAAGAGGCCTCGATATTTTCCATAAAATTCAAGATATACATTCTATTTTTGATGTGAATATTGTGGCGAAAGACGGCAACAAAATTCCCCTAAAAACGCTTAATTTGTCAATAAACTCTGTTCCCTGATTGTTAGCGTGGTTTCTCAACTACCTCAAGTTCCTTTCTTTTATTTGTTTTTGACTCCATTTCATGGTCATGTTTCAAGTTTCTTCTAGATTTTGGTGGCCTATAGCGGTGCTGAAAAATTGTTGCAGATGTTTGCTAAAAAGGGTATTCTCCGCGAACAGTAGAAAGCTGCTTGGTTGACAGGTCGTTCTCATCGTCCAAGTTAGGGCTGTAGTGAGACGGTTCTTTGAGAATGGGACTTTAAGGGACTTCCGCGCGTCTAGATGAGCTGTCTGCCTCGGGTCTCTAACCCTCTGAGGTTCATTTACTTCGTGCCTACCTACCCTCTGTTTCATATAACCTTTCCCCGCTGACATGTATCACTCTGCGTGCAACTACCTTCTCCCTCAATCTAATTGGCTAATGCTTTCGCGCCTTAGGCCATAGGCGGTGTCCTTCCGCCACATTTAAACCTGCAGTTTAAACGTCATAATAATTGCCAGTAAGATAGATAAAATCATACAAATAAGGAAATGAAGGCATGCAAAACTACAAGTTTATAATGAAACTCAACTCAACTCAGCCTTCGGCCGTTTCCACTGGGAATTTTTAAACCAGTACACATAACTTGCAAAAATGCTTGTCTTTCAGTCTTAAAAGTTATGTCACGCCATACTTTACTTTTCGTGTGTCCTTCATTCATCCAAGTCTCGTCAAGGTAGCATATTTTGCAATTTGTATCCCAGTACAGTCTGATTGTCCTTAAAGAACGTCTTTGCCACACAGCAATATCGCCTCTGTCTCTTAGCAAAGTTTTCTTGCCCCTTTTTTATTCACAAACCCCAGTTGTATAAGCAATCTATACAGACTAGATCTGCTGAAATTTGGTAAATCTGCATCCTCATTTACAGCAGACAAAATTTTATCTATCATAGGAATTTCGTTTCTAAAGAAAAAACTATGTACATGACGACGTACGGCACTTTTCACGAATCGCATTCTCCGAGCACTCGCTTTTGTTGATTCCTGCTTTTGCCTGAAGTGGTAAGTTCTCCTGCTGTCTCATTTTCACGTCGTGGTGTTCCTACGAACTTAACACTCACACCTGTAAGTTCAGAGCACAGCTGTTCGACTTCTCTCACTGACAAAGACGGATTCTTCTCCGTGAGTGCATTAAACACATGCACCACAATTCTTTTTCGCTACTTTGTAAAGGTTTTCCCTTGCGATGCTTCAGCGAAAAACTGGCGGTAGAGTGCTCTTATACATATAATAAGTACCTAATACCTTAGCTCTCGCACTCGGCACAACACACCTTCGAATGGCGATATATGACTAATCCAGTTCAAAACAAGGTCCGTGATAAACGTCATATAAACAAATATGTCACAACTACCACTAAAGCACGTGCTATTGTGTTATGTGAATGGCGGGCTAAAGCAAAGGAACCTCCTCCTTACTTCGTTTAGGAATTAACATGCATTTCAGATAAATTAACTCTGTTGCGTAATATATTTAATTCAAACAGTTACGAAAGTATAAATTTGACAATTCTCTTCCAACATATAAAGATATATCACCATGTTAAATAACGAACTAATTTTTACCGCACAACAGTCTATACCACAACAGCAGCCAATGAGAGGGAATTAGGGGCAAGAGATACGGGGAAAGCTTATGTGAGGATTAGAAGGTGGAGAGCAGCAAAGATTTCTCGTAGGACGCAGGTGCGAGGTACGCCCCTCTGTGACATTTGCTATACTTGCGCTTATTTTTATAGATGGTAAAGAAGCTAAAAAAGAAAGAAATCATGACAAGAAAATAGACCAAGACTTGTCAATAGTTAACGGGCAAGCAGAGGTGCGGATTCTTCTGGAATGTCAAAAGATTATACTTTAGTAAATAAGCCAGAACCTTGTGAAGCTTAACTCCTGGAACACATGTCGTCTGGGACAGGATAAAAAAGAGCAGTGAGAGAAGGCAATGTACTGTCAAGATGACTCTGTCGATGGGGTTTGCTGCCAGAGACTTTTTGAGTTTTTCTCTCAGCGACGTGGCTTATTCCGTTGGAACTGGGCTTAGTGGAAAGGGCAAGGAAGTTTTCTGAAAGAGAAATACCTCTCCCAACTTTTTGTGGTTATTTCTCTAGTTGTTGTTCCTCCAAGTTTTAATTGCGTTTCCTTTTATTGTAAACAAAAGGCAACCGAGCTAGAAGTTTGTTTTTAACTGTATGTTATTACGCCTAACCAAGCTCATTTTCTCACTAGCTCTGTTTTTTATGGGTGCTGGAATAATATTAACTTGAGTTGGCTGAAATAAGTTTGCAAACATGAGGATTGAGTTTGGGCAGCTTGTTTCTGGAGGGTATTCAACTCAAAAGTACATGTTCATCTATTTGCTGGCTTATCTAACATTACATGGTTGGCTTTTTAAATTTCAGTAATTAATTTTATTTCCTTTCTCCCGTTGTTTATTAAATTGGTGTAATATAATCTAGTGAGTTTTGTAATGAATCTTCACTCTTTATAATAGTTGTAATTTCTTGCATTATGAATATTACGTATAACAGAATCGTTTAAATTTATTCCTGTACATCTCATAGATATTTAATGACCAAGTCATTTTCACCCTATACAACCAAATAAGATTCCAGACTCCCGAGTTAATCTTTTGGAAAAGATACATGATTTTAGTCAATATAAAATATAGGTTCATTGATTTGTGATGTTAGTAACTTTTTCTTTTTATGCGGTTATTCAGAATAACAACCATACAACATTTTTAAAACTACTCTAAAAGTACTTTGCAAAGGCTTTACTTGCCATGTTTTTAAAGGAAATGCCGTAACTGGCCACCGCCGTTGTCTATATACCTCTTTAGGAAACTAACCCTCACTCATGATAGTTCACGTTGAGAAATGCTGACAATTTCATGGCTGATATTGTTTTAATCCGTCCAGGCGTGTGGGTATGTCTTGTACACTTTATGCTTTAAGTTAATCCAGACTTAGAAATAGCAAGGGGGACCGAGGGGGATGGAACTGGAATTGGAAACACATTTTTCGGAGGGAACTTGGCACGGCAACCAGACTTGGCTTATTGTACCTATATCCACAAACAGGAGCTTCACGGGGGGAAGGCTGAGGTGAGGGGAGACGGAGGGCAGCCACCCCAAGGAGCCAGGACAGTGCACAGGGGAGGTCCCTACATTTTACTAGATGGAAACTCCCCCGGCAAGCCAGGATAACGGACATCGGGATTCGGGAACAGCCTCACCACGAGACCTGGATTCCGGACCCGGCAACCGTCCTACCGAAGGAGAAAGCCTTTGCTCAAATCATATCATCCTGCAATGCACCGACGAAACACCCATCGACACTTTCTACCCTGAAAGAGATCACCAGTTGAGAGATGATGCGGAAATGATAATGGAAATAAAAGAGTGGCAGGAAATTCGGGGGATGTAGTTAACCTATCCAGCGTTCGTCTGACTACCCGAGAACATTATCGTTATCATTATCATTGTCATCATCAGTATTATTATTATTATTATTATTATTATTATTATTATTATTATTATTATTATTATTATTATTATTATTATTATTATTATTATTATTATTATTATTATTATTATTATTATTATTATTATTATTATTATTATTATTATTATTATTATTATTATTATTATTATTATTATTATTATTATTATTATTATTATTATTATTATTATTATTATTATTATTATTATTATTATTATTATTATTATTATTATTATTATTATTATTATTATTATTATTATTATTATTATTATTATTATTATTATTATTATTATTATTATTATTATTATTATTATTATTATTATTATTATTATTATTATCATTATTATTATCATTATTATTATCATTATCATTATCATTATCATTATCATTATCATAATCATAATCATAATCATAATCATAATCATCATCATCATCATCATCATCATCATCATCATCATCATCATCATCATCATTATTATTATTATTATTATTATTATTATTATTATTATTATTATTATTATTATTATTATTATTATTATTATTATTATTATTATTATTATTATTATTATTATTATTATTATTATTATTATTATTATTATTATTATTATTATTATTATTATTATTATTATTATTATTATTATTATTATTATTATTATTATTATTATTATTATTATTATTATTATTATTATTATTATAACTAATCTAGTTCTACGTGTCTTATAGAATTAACGAATGTACAGTTACTTAAATCAGTAGATATACGTCGTTATCTGCTTTAGAAGACTTGGAGTTCATTACTATTTCCTTGAAATAAAACAACGATATACATATATATACAGTACAGCTGTGTATTCTTTAGCAAACGTCGTTGTTTAAAACGAGTTTAGGCATCTTCATATAATCTGAATATTTTCGGTAAGAAACGTGTATCTCACTATCAGGACACGTTATGTCTCCAAAAGTTCTCCGTACTAGACTATTACTACTAAAACTAATATAATAGTATAATAATAACACAAATATCCTAATGGCTACCGGGCCAATTTTACGAACTTGCCCCCAACAAACATAGTAATTTTAAAACATATTTTCCGTGGCTTGTTTGGATGGTTCAGGAAACATGCTAAAACTCCCGGAGTAACCCAGGGGCGGTTACCATTGTTAAGCAAAGAAGAGATTTATCCGTCTAGAGGACAGATTAACCTACATAGGCAAGCATTTGTGAAAACATCCGTCCCCTACAATTTTCTGTGACCTGCTTGGAAAACCTAATTCTCTTTTGTAAAATTGTTTGCGCTTGGCTAACTCCCACATATCTCTACGAGTATTGCATACCGTTCTGCCTTCCACAAACATTTGCTGGTTTTAAAAATTACATAGAAGAGAGGAGGGCAATTCGCTGCTAACTCGATTAGAGTGCACTCTGCAGACTGCCGAAATGCATTACCTGAATCTCTTTCAATAAGGGTTATTTTAATCTCATATAAGCAACGCATAGGTAAGGACGTGACCCAGTTTTTGGTGAGTATATTCCATTTTGAATAACTGACATCGCAACTAAGGGATACACATTAATAGAGCGTAAACAGCTGCTATCACGTAATTTTCCCCACATAAAGAAGATATTCTGATAATATTCTTGACTACAGCTACTTATGAATTGATTCCTACTGGATGGAAGCGACGTAGCAACGAATTCCATTCCAGCCAAGAAGGATATGGTCTGTAAATATTAAAACAATTTTTCAAATACCGAAGAAATTAGGAAAATCAGCAAAATTTTCAAAACATTATAAAATATTAGTTAAAATTATGATCACTATGGCATGGAAAATCTGGGAAGATATTAGAACACCTAAATTTCTGTATTTGTTTTTCTGGATATTACAAACGACAATTTCCCCTCCATTAATTTGCTTGCTAGAAGTTTTTAAACTGCAGAGAATTCTTTGTACAGTCCCTTTAAATAAATTGCACAAACCGTTAAACAGAGAAATAATAAATACCACTTGAAAATATGGGAAACATCCAATGTATATCTCGAAAACTAAAGGAGATAATTGAACATTACTGAATACTTCATTTAATCTGTGTTTCATATAACCTTATATATGTATCACTCCGCGTGCAACTACCTTACCCCTCATCCTAATTGGCTAATGCTTTCGCGCCACAGGCCACAGGCGGTGCCTTCCCGTCACATTTAAAACTGCAGTAAACGTCATAATAATTGCAAGCAAGATAGATAAAATCATACAAACAAGAATATGAAGGCATGCAAAACTAATGAAGTTTATAATGAAACTGAGCAAGTTAAAACTGAATGAATGAGCAATGAAACTGAAACAAGTTTATAATGAAAGGCCTTCCACTGCGATTTTTTAAAACCAGCACACATACCTTGCAAAAATGCTTGTCTTTCAGTCTTAAAGGTCGTGTCACGCCATACTTGTCGTCTGTCCTTCATTCACCCAAGTCTCGTCAAGGTAGTATATTTTACGATTTGTATCCCGGTACAATCTAACTGTCCTTAAATAACGTCTTCGCCACACAGCAATATCGCTCCTGGAGTGGTAAGTTTTCCTGTTGTCTCAATTTCATGTCGCGATGTTCCTACGGATCTAACATTCACACCTGTAAGTTCAGAGCACAGCTGTTCGACTTCTCTCACTGACAAAGACGGATTCTTCTCTGTGAGGGCATTAAACACATGCACCACAATTCTTTTTCACCGCTTTCTAAAGGTTTTCCCTTGTAAACTTCAGCGAAAAACTGGCGGCAGACTCTGCCATTATGCATATAATAAGTACAAGCACAATAAACCATTAATAAAATAATTTAACTCTCGCACTCGGCACAACACACCTTCGAATGGCGATATATGAATAATACAGTTCAAAACAAGGTCGGTGATAAAAGTCATATAAACAAATATGTCATCACTACCGCTGAAGGACGTGTTATCGTGCCATGTGCTTGAGAGCAAAAGAAGCTCCTCTTTACTTTGTTTAAGAATTAACATGCATTTCAGATAAATTAACTCTGTTGCGTAATATATTTAATTAAAACGTATAAGGATATATCACCATGTTAAATAGCGAACTAATTTTTACCGCACAACAGTCTATACTGCAATAGCAGTCAATGAGATGTGATAAAGTCACGTGACATTTAAGACATACGGGGCAAGCTTATATGAAACAAGGATTACACAGTCTGGCAACAGAGTACGACTTCAGAATTAAATGTTTTTGTTTTGTTTTGCAGCCAGGCATGCGTTCACGCCCACAACGGGTGAAGGTCTAAACTAGAATAGCATTTGAAGCTCGGCCAGTGCCTGTGTGTACTCAGCTACTGCCAGTAACGAGGGATGGGATACTTTTATTTTAAGATATTCAATCGCATTCACGGAGCCTAAACTAAAAGTTGTGCAACAATTACGCATAAGATATACTCTGATAAAGGGATGACCAAAGATAACAAATTTAACTCTTAATCATAGAAATACTTGTATATCGCGTAAATTAACTCAAAGCCACATACTTGCTAAATAGAAAATTTATTAATGTCAATGACTGCAAAATCAAAAAGATATCTAATTAGAATAGGTGATCAAAATTGGTCCGTTGGGCTCTTTGCTATGCCTCATGACGCTTATTGCATTATTATACGAGTATGAATCACATCTGACAATTGCTGCATTTCATGAATGTTGCAGTCGGCTTTGTCATAAAGTCGGAGAGATATGAGCTCGCAAGCGATACAAGGTAGCTGGATACAGAGCATGAATGACGTCAGATGTACAGCACAACCATCAAATGTGCAAACGCCCAAAATAACGTAATGTAGTACTCTACGAACTAGTGAAGCATTGCTTAGCATGTGTATGCAGATGCTCAGGCTACACCTACCTACAGCTGTTTGCATGCGTGGGCGATAGCAGTGCAGTCCATGTGCAGTATACATATGGAAAAACGTAGTCACCTCCGGCCATAAAGTCCGCCGGTCTTAAAGAAGCATACTCTTGATCTGATTTTCATAGTTCTGAATGCATTAGACACTTCTGAAACACTACAGTACCTGTTGTTGTACCAAGTGTCGCGGCAGGTAGTTGCACCTTTTACATTCCTGACCTTCCATTCTTGCGGAGTGGCCAAGCTTAAGCCCGCGTCTTTTGCAGTAGACACGCCGGAACGCAGTTCTTTAATATTTTATGGCTAAACGAATCATTTTAGCAACATATGGTAAAGACACAAATAATTCATCCTTTCTACCTCTATCTTCTTATCCTAATTGCGGAAGTAAATGATAAAGGTGTTATGACAGATTTGCAATCAAAGCTTTCATCAATTCTTGTTTTTATTTATGTAACCATGCACTTTAGAGGAAAACGGCATCGGTATTTATGTTTCAGCTTAACATCAGGAAGTTGCCTTTGAAGTCTGCGCACTTTATGTATGTTTATGTAGACCGCGCCGAGTGGTTAGAACACTCGATTCTCACCAAGATGTCCCTAGTTCGATCGCAGGCGACCGCGAAGTGAGATGTATGGTGGACAACACGGCGCTGAGGTGGGCTTCCTCCGGATCCTCCAGTTTCCCCCACCATCATTCCACCAATTATTGCTCCTGTCATTCACTTTACCCTCCTAATGTATCCACTTCTTTAGCGCTCATTCCAGGCGTTGGGCTGACCCCTTAACTCTGATTCCTTTCTCGGGCAGTCCTGACTTTCGTGGCTAGTGGAACCCTAACAACTTCTAATATATTTCATGTTTCATTGGAGCATTTCCTTTAGGCTTTTAAGGACTTCACAGAGGATGCCTAAATAGTAGTTCCACGTACTGGAACCGCTATAGCTATATTGATCTCTTTTAGAGAGACTTTCAATTTAATCAGGGTTTTAAGGTGGACATAGCTCTGAAAAATAGGTCGCTTTTGTTCTCAGAATTGTGTGTTTTAAGCAGAATAAATAAGTCATGATTTAGTAGAATCACTTGGGTAAAATTAAAGGATTTCCTAACATCTTGTAGCATTCTATCCAGGGACATATTAATAGGATGTGTTCAAACTTTTGAACTAGCTGTTTATTCTGTAAATATATACTTATGTTATAAATAGATAAGTGTGTGTTGGGAGGGGTTGTATCTGTAGGTAACCTCAGATACCGCGAGACAGATTTTGTCACCATTTAAAACTCCCATTCTCCTCACAACGGGCCATGTTTGGCTGGAGGAATTTTCTTTAAATCCTTATAACCATCCTTGGAAGATCCAGAACTTGAAACCAAGTTTGGCATTTAGTTATGTCGTTCGCAGATATTCACCCCGATGGACCTGTTTCTAAAAATGTTTGTTTAGATGGACTTCAAAGCGTATACTTACAGTGAAATCTCTATATCAGAGTTTTGAATGGAATACAATGCATGCTGTACTTCTTATATATGGGATAGAAAAAGTAGAAATTTTGCTAACGGTCTACGAAAGTTTTACGCATAGCTGAATAATGAATGGGTTGATAACAGAACGATTTTATGAATTCGGAGGGTCTTTAGTCAAAACATCGAGGGACTACTACTGAATATTGTATAAAGGCATCCTGACAGCGCACAATGCTCGCTTTACCGGGCAACTTTCGTGTATCAAATTGAAGATGTAGGTTGCAACCCGCCAGAGAGGGGAAAGTTTCCCCGCATACACGTGTGGGTTTTCCACGGCAATACAAAAGCTCATAGCTGTGTTTCACTCGAACTTTGTATCTACATCGGACTGTGTAACAACATTTCTGGCTATTTCTGAAAGACCAACCTGCCTGAAGTAAAATTAAATCAAGAACTTTTTTAGTAGGGGATACTTTCCAAAACGTGAAATAAAAACGAAGTTTTAATTTAATTATGTTCCTCCGTAAATAGGCATAAAATACATTACTTATGATCTGAAGCTTACCTGAAGGCTGATAATTAAATTTATTTTCTCAGGATTTCAGTCGGATATATTTTTAATTTAAAATCAGTTTTTCATCAGTTTTGCACTGAAGAGGAACATGGACGTCTTTACCCCAGAGCATCGTTACACTTACTACAACAAAACCTGAGATATAATGTGTAAAATTTTGTCTTTGTTGTCCATAGTGCTTTAGACCAATATTACATATAGTCAGAGGCGCATCATGAATAGTATAATGTGAATATAAGAAATAATTTGTATTATATCATTACTAATAAATCATTACTGTGATCCATATAAACCTGAACCATAGGCCATAACTTTTCAAACAATAAAGGACACACATGCAACTTTGGGAGAATATAATATACAATTGAAAGATTACATTACACTATTTACATCTCAGAGAAAATGTTGGATGTGTCTTCCACCAGCATCTATACATGTCTGCACCCGTCTCACCATATTCCCTGAAGTTTTACGGAAATGATATCAAATTGAGAGAAGGCTATTTCCAGCAAGATGGAGCAACATGCCATACATCTAATAACACCATGGAACCTGTAATCAGTTTCATTGATAATGAAGTAATCTCAGAAGGTCTGTGGCCTCCCAGATTCCTTGGCCTAACCTCACCGGATTTTTTCTTGTGAGAGTATCTAAAAATAAAGTGTACAAGAATAGGCCATGGATAATTGATGTTATCGAGGAATCCATTCGAACCGAAATAAGTAACATTGGCGAGGATACTCTCTGTAAAACTTCAGAGAATATGGTGAGACGGGTGCAGACATGTATAGATGCTGGTGGAGGACACTTCCAACATTTTCTCTGAGATGTAAATAGTGTAATGTAGCCTCCCAATTGTATTTTATAATATCCCAGAGTTGCACATGTATCCTATTATTGGTTCAAAAGTTATGGCCTATTTAAATGGTTCAGGTTTATATGGATCACACTATATAATTCGATTTTACTAATTAATACACAACACTCTGTGCAGACCTTTAGCTAATGGTGTAATTTTAGGAGGCTCAGACAGATTTGGCACAGACCGAAGGCTTTTATTTATTTTATAAGGTTTAAATTTATTAAATAGGTTCAGTCGTATCATATGAATGAAATGGACGAAATGATGCTCAAATGAGCCCGGGGTCCATAGAGCTCACAGTTTCTCGACATTCATCTGTCAGTATAAGCTACCTTCACCGTAGCTGAGATTCGAATTTACGATTTATTGAATATGAGGCTGGTGTTTATTTAAGCTTAAAAGTAAGAGCTCCATGTAGTAGCTTATTGGCATATAAAATAACTCTTACGGGACGAAACTCTGACACAGTGACATCCGGTGCATATATGATCCTGCTAATTGACATCGACATTAGCAAGCAAAATAGCCATTTAATAATAAATTGTATTATTTTAATAAACGTTTAAGCCCATCTGTAAGCATTTCTAACTTTACGTCGCCATTTTAAGTATCAAAACAGTTCTAACTCTCGTCCCTGCCGCTGGAGTTTTATGCACTGTACAGTGCTGCCACCTCCGTCACGCATTCACAAAGAGTCCACGTGTATTTAAAAAAAAGCAGAACTTCCTATCTGGTCCCAGTCCTAAAAAATAGTTGTTATAACTTGAATGTAGCTCGTAATTTGGCTGAGATATTGTTTTTTTTTTTAATGTCAGAGCATATTGATATGACTAGGGACCTGCAACGGAAGTTACATTGCACACTGGATGAATGAAATTATGTTGAAATGAGTCTGAGGTTTCCAGACCATAGAGTTAGGCTACATTCGTCCAAAACTAAATGCCTTCTTACTCATTCAGCAGTAATGCTCCATTACTTCATCTGCTCTGTATTAAAATTTGCTTTTAAATTAAGGGAAGAATTTAGACATAGGGACAAACAAATATGTCACAGCAATGTGCCTACACAATTAAACTTAATCTTTACCGTGGATAAATTAAAAGTATGACTTAATTAAAATCAGTGAGAGTGAATCAGCAGGTATTAGAATTTTTTCATCTTTAATATTAGTTTCCAAATTATCCCGCTTAGCAGTTGTAATTGCTGGCTAGCATATTAAAACAATTAACATACGCCACTAATTTTATTACGTCTGAAATCGCTTATATCATCCGGTCACGTTTGTGCTAGGACCACCCTGCATTTATTATAAAATAATTAAACCGCGAAAACAAGGGTTATAAACGAGCAATTAATGACTAAGTGAGACTGACAACACCAATAATGACATTCCAGGGTGTAATGTTTTTATCACCCTCGGTTTAGCGCCGCTCACACGCTTACTAATATGTCAAAAATTATGAACGAAAAAGTAATTCCATTCAAAGCGCATTCAATATAATTATTGCTCTTTGAAAACGGTGAATGTAATTTTCTAGGTTGTTGCGTTTTGCTGTGGAATAGCAAACAGAGTTGTTTTTAAAAAAAAAAAACTTTGGTTCATCGGCATGATTTATGCAGTATTTTAAACCGTATGAATTGCTTTAGTAAGGTAAATGGGTACGTTTATAAAACTGATGTAATAATCACAGTTAATAGTTTTGCCAGTTATACAATTATATTTGCCTGAACAATCTTTGATATAAAATAACCTTATTAAAAGCCGAAGTTAATATTTTCCAAAATGGTTTTCAAAATATGGTACTTAACCCTTTTTAAAGAACTTGAACATAATGAGTACTATTTAAATGGTAGAGCTATTATGAAACAATATCCCGAAAACCACGTTTGTAAACATTTCCCTTAAACTTACAGTTTATAGTCTATAGGTATCCAGACAAGTGCCAACAAAATTAATATATAGATTTTATTGCATGTACTTTTAAGGTCTCTAAATCCACACATCTTTTTAAAGAAGACATAGGGGAGATGCACACAGTACCGCACACCTAAGGTTTTTTAAAAAGTTAAAGAAAATACAATGGAGAACAAGTAGCGTGTTACTAATATCATGAAGTTAATAACATACAGAAACACCATTACTAATGAACATTCATGAACGCGAGTCATGTTGACTTTTAATAACTAAATTAAATATCAATGATAGCTGCGCATCTCAAAAAGTGTTACCCAATACTGAACAGACGTAAATAAATACATATTTTTAAATAAAGAAAGAGCAACTGCGTAATAAATCACAGGTTAATTATTCTTATCAAAATTATTGTATTTTTGAGATAAAAACAACACGGTAACATGATAATATATTTTTCAAAACGTTCTCTAGAGATTATCGCAACAAAATAAAAATGTCTTAGAACTAATGAAACATTTTTTAAACACAGTGATCATATCTATAAAAATCAATGTTCTCTTACCCTGTACATTCAATATGTGTCCAACCCTTGTACGATACAAACTGTGATTTCTAAGCAAATGACACACTGTGTTAGAACTTTCAATCAACACTGGTTTTGGTTACAAAATTTAATTTTCTTTTGCACTTCTAAGACCCTTCAGTATTTCCAGTTTCTGTTGGCTCAGAGTTAGAGCTAGGTTCTCTATTTATAGTTTTATTAATGTTAGTCTTGCGTCCCTTTGTTATTGGTTTGTTATTCTGTTTTTGGGGCTTTTGCTGCAACATCAACTTATACAGAGTCGATGTTAATGTTTCAGTAATATATATTGCTACTCCCAGACTCATTGATCTTCCTATAACATTCTTTATTGCTAGTTTCATATTTTCTTCTAACCATTTTCCTTTTGTTTTGGCTTCCATGATGACAGCAATGCCTATAGACAAAAGCTAATCTAAGGTCAGTGCAAGTTGAGGGGATAAAAATATACCTTCGTGTAGGGTACTGGGAAAATTGCTATCGTACGGTACTGAGCAACTCACAGGTAGTATATATAACGTCAAAGCACGACCCGATTCTTTTAAACCGACACTGTATTTTGTGTTTGTGTAGGCTACTTAATTCCAAATAATATGAGTACAAAATCTTAATTAGTTCCTCACCGGACAAGGTCAGCAAGTTATTATCAGCACAGCTCCAGTTCACTATACGACTTCTCTGAACAATAACTTCTAATTCAACGGTCAAAGACGGGCCCAAATGACCTCGTTGTCGACGGGCCGTAAAATACCACTAATCCAATCAACGGTCAAAGAGGAGGGAAAACTTTCCGTTGGTAACAGAGATAGTTGTTTGTCTAAATACACACCATAAGCTTCTACTATCTATCGGCAACTACGAGATACTGACACCGTGCCGTACTGGGCACTGTGCGGTACTGGGCATATCTCCCCTATTTGTGTCACCCCCAAAAAAAATTAAATTTGGATAAAAACAAATGTTCATACTGAGTCTAGGGCTTCTAAGCATTTCAAAGAATATTTCTGTCCTTCCATATCTACTAATAGGAGAAATCTTTCATAATTTTTTTTTCTCAGAATACCTTTAACGATTTGATTAAAATAGCCTTGACATAGATAGTGTCTCATAAGTAATGTTTTTAAGCAAAATAATTATTTGAAATGTGTTATGACAGGCAATTAACTAATTTTCAAAGTATAGACCATTAGATCCTGTGGTCATCGACCATCGTTCAGGGAGATTTATTAGCCCACGATGGTACCAGTCTCTGGTTTCTGATGCGAAGAATTCGATGATACTCCCTTCCAGTGCTTCAATGTTGTCAACATTTCTTCCGTGTATAAAATGGACCATGGATCGAAAAGTATGGAAATGTGATGTTGCAGGATCAGGGCTGTATGCTGGGTGTGGTAGCAGTTCGATTCTTCCCAATTGCTGAACTTTTTCTATGGTTGTTCGTGCAGTATGGGGTGTTGTATTGTCATGTTGCAATAGAATGTTGGAACTGTATCTCCGTCTCAAAATTTCGTGTGGTACTCGTTCCAGTTGTTGAGAATAAAGCTCCGCATCAATCGCCCGCCCGTTTGCAACAAACTCCCAGTGAATCACACATTCAAAATTCCACCAGACATACATTACTTTGGGACCAAACTGATGCTTTTAAAGATGATTTTGGCAGGTTGGCGGGGATCTAGTCACTGTTACGAGGCATCTGGTTTTCGGTAATATACCCGTTTTCATCGTAAGTGACAATTCACCTGAAAATCTATCATTCATGGAATTACGGTTAAGCTGACGACAGATATCCACTCCATATTCAGCCTGTTGAGCGGACAGTTCATGACGTACAGATCTACAGCTTCTGTATGATATTCCAAGAGTCTTAATGTGACGATATATGGTATTTTTGGATGCACCAAGATCTTCTAAAGCCTATGGCTACTTTGCTGCGGATTTTCTCTCAAAACGTGGCATGTATCCTCAATAGTCCATACTTTGGGTATTCAAGAACTCGGTAAATCATTAGTGTTTTCGTCTCCATTGTTGAAACGTTACAACAATAGTTGTGCCACACGCTCACAAACGACACCTTCTCCTTACACTTCACATCTTCAAGCTGTGGCAGCGATTTTATAATCTTGTTTCTAGTAGTGATTTAGGACTACTTTATCTCCATTTTAACTGTATATTAACAACTGAAGACTGAAATGCTCGAAATGTACGCAACAATAGTCGTGGAATCCTGTAAATAGCGTTGCCAAACAAAGAAACTCAATAAATTTTTCAAAACACCAAAATCAAAAACCCGAATTTACTTATGAGGCCAACTAATAACTGCAATATTATATGAATGACCTTAAAGTGCAGTTCTGTTTGTTTTATTTGAACTTTGTAAACAATTATTTCAGTAAAAATATATGGTTTGTTGAAATACATAACAAACTAAACGTTTTCCCTAGCAGTACACATCTATTTCCAAGATGTTTGCATATTGGTTACTCCAGTATTTTAAACAACAAAGTTACAAGTGTTTCAACTAAGCTCAAGGAAAGAGTATAATAAATGAGGCCTGCCATATAGAAAGCTGTGTCTCTTTCATATGTGTTATCAGTATTTTGAGGAGTTTAACGTATCTTGCCGGAATGTCAGCTTACCACCCCCACAAAAAAAAACTCTCAGAGAGTTAGCAGAATTTTAACCTAAAGTTCTCGTTGATGAGCTTGCGCCTTAAATAACCGTCTACCCATAACTATGTATCATCTCCTTTATAATCCTGTGTACCCCAAGAAAAGCTAATTCGAAAAGCTATTCCTCCTGATATTTATCGAGATTAATATTTGTTAACTATAAATAAATGTTTTAATATTAAAACCCCTTTTAATTCTCTCCTTATAGGTTATTGTAACTTATAAATAGAAATGTTAATTTGTAAGCATATTATAAATAATTTTTTTCTGGGGAAGAAAAAGAAGTTTTGTTTATAGGTATGCCGGGTTTGATTCCCAGCTGAGGGTGGAGATTTTTCTCCAACCTAGAAGATTCTTACCTTCCTCAGAGTCTGTAAATATTAATGAGAGTGCGAATGTGTGCGTGATCTAATGGTACAACCCAACGTATACAAATTAACGACATCGATCGATATGTTCCAAAGGAAAACGGCCGCCGATATGGCAACGGCAGATAAACGTAGGGTATAAATAAAAAAAGTTTTGTTTAAGTACAAAATCGCAATACACAATAACAAACAGTAGTAGATCACAGTACTTCACATGCTTTCTTTCCACTCTTTTGTAGTTCGTATGTTATTATTATTATTATTATTATTATTATTATTATTATTATTATTATTATTATTATTATTATTATTATTATTATTATTATTATTATTATTATTATTATTATTATTATTATTATTATTATTATTATTATTATTATTATTATTATTATTATTATTATTATTATTATTATTATTATTATTATTATTATTATTATTATTATTATTATTATTATTATTATTATTATTATTATTATTATTATTATTATTATTATTATTATTATTATTATTATTATTATTATTATTATTATTATTATTATTATTATTATTATTATTATTATTATTATTATTATTATTATTATTATTATTATTATTATTATTATTATTATTATTATTATTATTATTATTATTATTATTATTATTATTATTATTATTATTATTATTATTATTATTATTATTATTATTATTATTATTATTATTATTATTATTATTATTATTATTATTATTATTATTATTATTATTATTATTATTATTATTATTATTATTATTATTATTATTATTATTATTATTATTATTATTATTATTATTATTATTATTATTATTATTATTATTATTATTATTATCATCATCATCATCATCGTCATCATCGTCATCATCATCGTCATCATCGTCATCATCATCATCACTATCACTATAACTATCATTGTCATTATTATTGTTATTAATTATTTTTTAACAGTGTCTCATATATGAGTACACCACAAGAATCGTCTGTGGAGATTAGCAATATTATCTCCTTTAAATAAAGTAATGCGTTAAAATGGTTGTTAAATATTTTAAGTCAAACATTCAGAGTCCAGATTTTGATGACATGAAATCTTTTTTTTTTTCTCATATGGTGTACATTGATCTAATATTAAAATGCTCAACACAATCTCTGGTTACAAAAGTAAATGAATTATTCGCGTCTCTTTTGTCATATTTCTGTTCTTGAGCTTTAGGTTTTTTTTTTTTTTTCAGTTTTTACGTAATATTGTTCCTTTTTGCGTTACAGTTCTTTTCTGGGTCTATGTTTTACTTTTAGAAGAAATTAGAATAAAATGTATTAAATGTAGTGTACATGTTGGGAGTTTGTTTCTTATCTATACTGCACATATTGTTGTAACTTGTTACAGGGAACAATTCTGTTTTAATGCACCTCGGTAGAAGATGGGGTAGAGAAACACTGGGTAATGTGCAAGTTGAAAGTAAAGGTTTCATACGTTATTTTCACTGTCATAATTTAGTTATTTACAATTTTTAGGTGAGGAAAGTTTGACATTAGTTCCGCTTTATTAGTTCCATTCAACCATCTGAACTTGGAGATATTATTAGCAATATGGTATATTTTAACGAGCCTTTTTATGTATAACACGGATAGAATGATACAATTTTAGCGCTAAACTGTATGTCGTGGTTTAACACTTTCTCTTAAGCGGCAACGCTTTTTCGGTTTCCGTTCATTTTGTTAAAAGAAGCTGTGACCGGAAACACACATTCAAAGTGAAAGCCACCAGTAAAGCTGAAACCTCGGCCTCTACTGGAAAGACATTGAATGGAAGGGAAATGCCATCTCCCGCTCCTATCTAGTGGAATGGAATGTTATGGAAACATGGAAACGAATGGAATGCTATGCCCGCCGGAAAATTTATCTCCAATAGGTACAAGTCCTTATATATATATATATATATATATATATATATATATATATATATATATATATATATATACGAGTGTACATATACGCGTTCACGGAGACTTTAAGATGAAACACTTATGATATTAGTGTACTTCTTGTATTGTGTATACAATAATCTAATGGTGGCCTAAGACATCCGTTGATATGGTGCTAACTTTTGGCAGTTTAATTCTAAATGGGGCATTTGTACTTTCAGGAGATCTCTTCAGGAAACACCTGGGGACCAAAAGGATATTTTGAGACAGTTGTTTAATTTCAAACCCCAAAACATTATTATTTATTTTGTGTGGGTTATTTTTGAAGTATTTTTAAATCTCTAAACAAATCATCATAAATATTTGGAAGTGATTGTGAAAGTGAACTAGATTAAGTTTGAATAAGCTAATGAACTGCATTGAAATAATTTCAGCGATTATAGACGTCACTAATCTCAGCAAGATGAAATAGGCAGTGCATGGTTCGACTAAACATAACGCAGTTAATTGTGTTAAACCTAATTGACACCAGATGCTAATAAGTTGTTATTTAAACAAGGTGTGTGAAATTATTGGATTAGAATGTCTTTAAAACTGCTTCTTATGTATGTTATTACACCAGAGGTTCTACTCCCATTAGCCCTGGACCCGTAGGACTAAGGACCCGGGCCTCCTTCTACCCGGGAGCCGAAGCTCCGGGGCTCTTTCCATATGGCAATATCTGGAGTCTAAAAAGCCCCCCCCCCCCACATCGACTCGAAAATCAAGATGGGTGGAAGTGGATACGCCACTTACGCGCGTCAACACCGCAGGGAAGTCTACCGAAAACCTCGGTGGGGTCGCCTGGTGCACACCTACTAGCTCTACAGGCTAGTACCCGGGACTTATTAGGCAACCCTCTACCCCCTCCGGGCGGCCGTAGCCTGGCCGAAGTACCCAATTCCCTGTGGGTGTTGGGAACACACTGCTCCCTCGAGTCCAACCCAATCCGAACAACTCCCATTCAGGGAGGAGCTCGAATGTTCGGCCCGAGGTTCCTCTAATAAAGTCGGAGGTACCACGAGTGCTAAGGGTCCGCAGCGCCCGCACCTCGGCAGCTGAAGCGGACGGATCCCCTCCCCTACAGGAGCTTCTCATGTATAAAAATATCGATTATTAGTAGACCGTTATTCGAATTCTCAAAATCTCGAACTAATCACCCGCCAGTACGACACTGAACCAGTTAAATCTTTCTTGCATCATGTAGCGTACTCTATTGGTGTTTCTATAACTACTCTGGTAGTCCAATCCGTAACCCCAAAATATGGTATTCCAAAAGTCAGGTTCGGTATCTGTCATACATTTACTTTTTTTCTTCGTGTCTGCGTTTTTTTATTATTATTTTGTAGTTTACGTCCTCCAACTTTAAGTCATATCGGACGGTGAATAAAATGGGTGAAATGATGCTCAAATGAGTCCGGGGTCGAAGGAGCTTCAGTTATCCGACATTCATCTTTCAGGATAAGGGAAATCCCCGGAAAAAATCCAGGTAACTCATCCTGACCGAGATTCGAACTCGGGACCTCTTGAACGTGAGGCAGACAAGCTACCATCTACGCTACCCACTCGCGTTTTTAATACGTAAATACTAATAGGAAAAAATGGCGTGATTCGTAACTAAGAATGTGAATTTGTTTGGCCAGTGCAATAACACTAGTATACTTTTCTGGGGTCACCTCAAGTCTTTGGGTTTAGAAACACCTTTTACATTAGAAGACGACCTAACTGCCCGAATAATAGCGGCATGTGAAGTTATTCGACACACACAAGTTATTTTGGACAGAGTACGACAATCGTTCGCTCGCTGCTGTAAACTGCATTGAAAGCGCAGGTCGCCATTTCGAGTAGTTTCTATAAACCTGATGTAAAGAGATGTCCTTTTAAAGCTCGTTCACCCTTTAAACAACCTCACATTTAGGCGTACAGCATGTGAAAGTATTAAACAGGATTCAACCTTTGTTACAAAGAATTGTAATTAATTGCACTGATAGGTGAAATTACACCGTAAAATGCATACATTTGTACAACAATTAAAAGCTTAGGCAAAATATTGAAAAAACAACAACCAAATAAACAAAAACATAAAAGAGAGCAAAATTAAGAGACTCGAACTCGTTAAGTTTTGACTTGAAACTGCTATCATTGCGCCAGAGGGAGTGCTCCGTCACGTCTCTTCATCGTAGTGTGTTGTGCACTCAAGTGTTATCAGTGGCGTACTGGTACTTCAGAAATTTATAGCTGTAACTTCCACATTTGAACCAAAACGCCATAAGTCTCCTATCTCAAATTTCTTGTTTAGGATATCTTCACTTGCTCTGAAAATATTTCGGTGTAGGTCACTAACATCCTGTATAGTGATTCATGAAGAGGAGAAAATCAATAATGTTAATTCACTTTAACGGTCTTATTAGAAGCTTAAAATTATGTAAAGGTATAATTGAGTAAGGCATTGTTTAAATTAAGTTTTAAAAAGAAATATTTAAAAAAAATATCCAAATATAGTATAATTGTATTCGTCGTTAAGAATGACTTGGCCAATAAGAAAATATTTAATTGCCTAGCAACGGCAATTCAATAGCCTTGGTTTAGCAAGAAATAAGTGTGACTTAGTGTCGGGACACGGAAGGTATAAGACGTGTTCTTGCATATCTTTAGAAGTTTTTTATGTTCAGACGTGATAGAAGGTAAACATCTGACTTAAGTGTAAAGAAGTGGTACATAAGGGACGTATAGACGCAAGATGTTAAGATGTGTTATTACATACTAGTAAAAGTTTTCTGTTGAGTTCTTAAAAACAATATCCGTCTTTGTTAATATAAGTGTTAATATTCTATGTTTTTTTTTTATATAATTACGTGGTAAATAGAAAGTAAATGAAAAGAATTAAAATTATTATTATTTGTCAAACCACACCAAGTTCCTCCATCACGATTCGAGACCACGATCTGAGGTAAAGTATAACTACAGCAACTAACCCAAAGTACGAGGGCTGTTCAATAAAGAATGATAATTACGGTCATAATTTTTCGCATTAAAATTCAGTCTTATTATATTCTGTTAGCTTAATGTGAAACAAACACGCCGTAGTATTTTCATTGTTGCTATTCCTGGTTCCCGCCTTTGAGAACCACACAAGTTCAGACATGTTCAGTATCGCCTACCGCTGTAATGGAGGTAACATGCAGTTAAAGTTAATGTTAGAGAAAGATTCGGAGTTTCTTTCAAACGTAATCACTACTGATGAAACTTGGCTACATCATTTTGATTCTGAGAGCAAACAGCAAAGCTCAGTGGTGAAATCTCCTTCATCACCAACCCCCCAAAAAAGCAAAACTGGTTACTTCTGCTGGGAAAGTTATGGTCATCTCATTCCTTGATATTCGTGGAATGGTTTATCAGCATGTTGTACCGCACACACATCAGTAACTGGACTGTACTACAGGGATGTCTTGAAAACATTGGAGGTCCATATCAGGCGCAAAAAAAAAACACATTTTCCTGAAGCAGGTTGGATGCTGAACCACGATGATTCGCGGCCGCATATTGCCAATGTTGTTGCTGTATATTTTGCAAAAATCAACGTGAAGTGCATCCCTCATCCTACCTATAGTCCGGATTTAGCCCCATGTGACTCTTTTATATTCCCTAACTTGAAGAAACGCCTTCGTGGGAGGCATTATCCATCATCAGAGGTAAAAGTGAAAGCTGCGCAGACGATTTTGAAGGCTCTCTCAAAAATGGTTTCCAGCGTGTCTTTGAAGACTGGCAGAAACGCTGGGACAAGTGCATCGCATTCAGGGGAGACTATTTTGAGAAGGGCCATCAAATTTTTGAGGGTGAGGATGAGTAGGTAAACGTACGTTTAAAAAAAGTTGTGATCAATCTTTATTGAACAGTCCTCGTAATGCTCATCGTAATCGAGAAGTTCAAATCCAAAGAAGAATTATTCCAAAAGAAAAATCAACAAAACATTTATTTTGCGTACAAATGGCTTCCCAACCTGGAGCTTAAGATATAATCGACGAGAAGTATCATCCATCGCATTTGTAATTTTGTTACGATTACAAATAAGCTTTATCTGTAGTGTGGGCACTGCAGAGGCACTAGAACGGCAAAACACCTTTTGTGTGTGTGTGGGTGTGTGTGCGCGTGAGTATGTGTGTGTGTGTGTGTGTGAGTGTGTGTGTGTGTGTGTGTGTGTGTGTGTGGGTGTGTGTGCGCTTGAGTATGTGTGTGTGTGTGAGTGTGTGTGTGTGTGTGTGAGTGTGTGTGTGTGTGTGAGTGTGTGTGTGTGTGTGTGTGAGTGTGTGTGTAAGTGAGTGTGTGTGTGTGTGTGTGAGTGTGTGTGTGTGAGTGTGTGTGTGTGTGTGAGTGTGTGTGTAAGTGAGTGTGTGTGTGTATGTGTGTGTGTGTGTGTGTGTGTGTGTGTGTGTGTGTGTGTGTGTGTGTGTGTGTGTAAGTGAGTGTGAAGCAGTAGAGAAGCAATGAATCCTAATGCGTTCAAGGTTTTGATATAGCGAAAACATTCTAGAGCTAGCTTAAGCTACAGAATTCTAATTATTATAATGGATACAGAGATAGAACGTGAGGGAAAAATGAATTGCATGTTCTCCTCATATATCACTATCGCCATTTTTAGAATACAAAATTATGACCCACTGAAAGACTTTATTGTCATTAATATTAACACCACTACCAATCCCTGTTTCACATAAGCTTGTCCCGTACATCTTAACGGTCACGTGACCTTATTACCTCTCATGGGTGCTATTGTGGTATAGACTGTTGTGCGGTAAAAATTAGTTCGTCATTTAACTTGAAGATATATCTTATATGTTGGAAGAGAATTGTCAAATTTATATTTTCGTAACTTTTTAAATTAAATATATTATGCAACAGAGTTGATTTATCTGAAATGCATGTTAATCTTCAAATGAAGTAAAGGGAGGTTCCTTTGCTCTCAAGTACATGGCACGATAGCACGTTCTTCAGCGGTAGTGATGACATTTGTTTATATGACTTTTATCACTGACCTTGTTTTGAACTGGATTAGTCATATATCGCCATTCGAAGGTGTACTGTGGCGAGTGCGAGAGCTAAATTATTTTATTGATCGATTATTGCGCGTGTACGTATAGTATAATGGCAGAGTCTACCTCCAGTTTTTTGCTGAAGCATCGCAAGGGAAAACCTTTACAAAGCGGAGAAAAAAGAACTGTGGTGCATGTGTTTAATACACTCAGAGAGAAGAATCTGTCTTTGTCAGTGAGGGAAGTCGAACAGCTGTGCTCTGAACTTACAGGTGTGAGTGTTAGATCCATAGGAACATCGCGACGTGAAATTGAGACAACAGGAAAACTTACCACTCCAGGGGTGATATTGCTGTGTGGCGAAGACGTTAAGGACAATCAAACTGTACCGAGATACAAGTCGAAAAGTATACTACCTTCACGAGACTTGGGTGAATGAAAGACACACAAGTATGGCATGACACGACTTTTAAGACTGAAAGACAAGCATTTTTGCAAGATATGTGTGCTGGATTTTAAAAATCCCAGTGGAAAAGGCCGAAGGCCTTTCATTATAAACTTCTTTCAGTTTCATTGCTCATTCATTCAGTTTCAACTTGCTCAGTTTCATTATAAACTTGTTTTAGTTTTATTGTTAATTCATTCAGTTTCAACTTGCTCAGTTTCATTATAACCATTAGTTTTGCATGCCTTTATATTCTTATTTGTATGATTTTATCTATCTTCCTGGCAATTATTATGACGTTTATTGCAGTTTTAAATGTGATGGGAAGGTACCGCCTATGGCCTTTGGCGCTAAAGCATTAGCCAATTAGGTTGAGGGGGAAGGTAGTTGCACGCGGAGTGATACATGTCAGCGGGGCAAGGTTATATGAAACAGAGATTACTTCTTTTACCACTACCAATACCGCTATCAATACTTTTACTTCTGCTACTACTACTCGTTTCAAGGTGATCTCACTGCTACATACCAAAAGGATACCCGGATTCGATTCTTGATACCGGTATGAGGATTTGTTGCCGTAGAGAGACCTGGTTTGGTGTGAACTCAGCCTCGTTAGGTCCTTAAGGTTCGAAATGAGAAGCTACTTGACTAAGAAGTCAGTGGTCGCAAAACCATATATACTGTCACCCAGTTAGCGGAAGGCAGGACCGGCGGCCGCTGGAAAGGACCCTAGGCAGCTGGGCCACACCCACTCGTCAGTCTCTGTCACTAACTGAGGGGGAAGATTAGAGGAAATGTCACTTGCGCGGGGGGGCCCCTTCCCCCTCTCCCATGGCCATCTGGAACCTTCGGGTGGAAACTAGAGAAGTCGGGAAGAGACGGCGATATTCCTATAAAATGGGGGTTGCAGACAGACAGTCAGTCAGTGCTTGACGTGCTAGTGAAGTAGCGCCGTGATAGTGGAAGAGAAGACTGTGCGACGGAAGACTTTACGTAATTGTGTACGTGCATCTGAACGGTAACGGACTAACTGGTGAATCGTAATTGTGTGCATTACGTAATTTTGTGTAATTGGCAAGTGTTCAAATGTAAGTCGGTGGAAATAAAGAACATTGTTGAGCTTGGTAATTGGACTTTTTATTTCACGAGCCCACAAGGTCACAATACCAACGGGAGGAGTTGGGGTTCCGATCACGTTTCACACTCCAGTACTACATCCCACTTCTGACGACTGTGGGTAGTTGCAATGTGGGATTAATTAGCTACTACTATTACTAATAATGCTATTACTACTACCAAAATTATTGCTATTGCTAATATTATTACTCTAGCACTAGTATTACTAACTTAACTACTGTTGCTAGTAATGCTAGTAATGGAAAGATAGAGTAGATTGAAAAATTCAATGCCATAGCCGGCATTAGCATTGAATTTTTCAGTCTGACTCTATCTTTCCATACTTTAGTCTATATACGGCCAGTGTGAGAGAACAATTAATTTTCATTAATTGACCTAATAGTGGTTAACTATAAAGCCCGGGCCTTAAAGTACTTACATGCTGGAAGTCGCCATTAAGGTAGTTGTCTCAAGTGTTTATGAGAACTCCTAAGTGGTTTACCGGGAAAATACGAGTCAGTTGGAGAATTTAATGTCATGTCGGTACGTAGGCCATATGGTTAGAGTGGCTGGACGGCAACCAGAAGATTCATGGTTCAAATCCCGGCTATGGCATTGAATTTTTCAGTCTGACTCTATCTTTCCATACTTTAGCCTACACACGGCCTGTGTGAAAGAACAATTAATTTCAATGCTAGTAATGTTACTACTAGACTGCTATCATTACTAATACTCCTACTACTACTAGTACTAATAAAACTACTAGTACCACTACTACTGCTGCTGCTGCTACTACTACTACTACTACTACTACTACTCTTACTACTATAACTACTACTACCACCACCACCACAACCACCACTACTACATGTCACTTGCTTTCCTCACCATTTAATTGACTGGTTCTAACGCTCGCGTTAATTTAGTTTCGCATCCTCTCGTGCGGTGTCGGTCGTGCATCCTCTTGGAAGTGCTACACATCGCTGACCGGTTGAGTTCGGAAACTCGGTTTTGAGGTAGACAGTTGTGCCAGGGAAACGCTAGGGACCTCTTCTTGATTTTCGGTGAGTGCTACGCCTGTTTTGTTGTAATTTTCCATGTGGGCACTTCAGCTATGCAGTAGACACTTGGTCATTATGCTCACTGTCTTATTATTTATGCGAGCATTGTTGCTTTTGTTTTAAAAATCTCTTACTCGAGACGCATTACCTGTTTAACCGAAGGTTTTAATGTATTATAAGAGAGTAAGTGCTACTCTTACTCTTGAGCTCTATGTATAACTAAGCCGCATAAGAAATGAGCTCGCTAGTTTATAGTATTCGTTTACTGTTTAATATTTGGAAGTTGTAGTGTTTTCCAAAATCCGCAAAAAATTGTTAGTTTAAGGTTACCGTAATACGTTAAAATATTAGGACCTTTATGTATGCACTTATGTTGCGAGACTTATTCAAAATATGTAATATTGTCATCTGTGACTGCGATGCATCTTTATGGGAAATAGATTGGCAGCAATGTATCTGGCGGTTGGTTTCGTAGGGATTGCAATTTTAATGTCCTCTTCTTTCAACGTAATATTATTAGCAATTATTTAAATCAGTGTACCAGATATTTTATTTTGTTTTAAATGCTTTTAAATTGAATGTATTAAAGATAGAAGAGCTTGCAGGTCATGAGAATGATACAACAAAAGTTAAGTTTTGTAAAAAATTATTAGTATTGGTAATTTCTAGAACGAGATTACGTAACCTAAGTCGTTAACCAATAAAAGTTTAGAATTTGTGTAACCATGGCAACATAATAAGCAAGAAGTTGGAATCTTTGCAAGAACCATGTCTTCTGCAGGAATACGTCTTAGGAATCAGTCGTGCTTTATACGCGACGCTCTGCAAGTCTACAGAAAACGTTTAAATTATATTAATCTGCGTCTGCAAGATATTTTAGCCATGATACAGTGGTATATTATCTGTTTCAAATGGGAAGGTGTTTGTCTTTGAGCGCTACTAGACGAGCAACCAATCGGAGTCATACGGTGTTGTCGTATTGCATTCCCGCTAAGTGGTGTGTGCGAGCGCCAGCCTAATCAATCTGTATGAAATACTATTTGCGCTAAGAGAAAAATTCAGATTTTGCCGAAACTGATCCATGTGGCAGGTAGAGAGTAATGTATCTAACATAACCATGAAAACCCCATATTTTTAGCTCAAATAGTTCTTCTAATACAAGTAAATAAACCACCATTACATGTATTATAACAATAAATCGTGACGTAAGTATTGTATGAATATCATTATTGGTTGGCATGTATGCGTGTACGTATATTTGTAATTACTCAGAACTGAAACGTAAATGCTTGACATGACGTAATAAAAGAATTACTTTGAATAATCCAATTCGAGCGAGAGGAAACAAATTTCGTGCTGCCCTGGCAGAACATGTCTGGTCACATTATATCTTTGTTTATGAATGGTTCGTAATCTCTATTTACTCAGAGTGTTCAAAGTGGTTTGTGTGTATGTATGTAAATATACTTTAAATTACTCAGAACTGAAATTTAAACTACTGCATGACGTGATAGAGGAATTACTGTGAATAAGTCAAGGGTCTAAATTCGAGAAAGGGCTAGCATTTCTTTTCCTGTTAGCCTGTGGAATGTTGTATGCTTATGTTTATGAATGAATGTTGGATAAGAAGTGTTTATTTACTCTGGAGAGTTCAGATCAATATCATTCAGTTTTCTTTACACAACAGTAGAGTAAGAGTTAAATAGTGCAATGGCTTCTTGCGGTGAATTTAGTGGCGAGTCAAAAAGGCAGGTATTGCGAAGTCATGCTCGAAATATTATTTTTAACACGTTCTTCAAAAAATTGGGCAATGAGGAATATAGAAATCAGCTCGATTTCAAAAATGCTCAATGGCTTACTGCTGAAGCGTGTGGTGTAGTTAAAACAAGTGTGTCCCGCATTTGGATTAGAAAAGCAGGTAATTCATAAACTCTAATTATAGTTATAGTATTTAAAAATGTACATAATTTGCCAACATGCTTTTTCCAATTTTGGCAACTGCATCATTGTAAAAGTTTGTAAAATATAATTCGCTTATCCTTTCATCTAGCGCCAAGCTGACCTGCATGTTGTATGAGTGTGCGAGAGAGAGGGAAATATAAAAGCAGAGGGGTAACAAGCTGGCAACGCTGAGCGTGATACGGCATCTGATTAGCTAGACTCCAGAACCCTTCCCATTTGAAACACATAATAGGGATGTAGCTTAGTGTAAGCGTATTAAAGGAAAAGTTTTCAGGGACTACAGCAATGAAATGCACAAAATGTTTATTGACGGCGAATGCATTAAAGACGAGTCACTAGTTGTATCATTCGACAATTTAGGAAACTAAACATCCTATAATATGCAACATTCTATAAATAATCAGCAAATACGTATTCATCATGAAGAAATAAAACATATTTTGGAACAAATTTCGGAATTATTCCTAAATTTGTAGCAAAACCCTTAATCCTTCAGTTCCGTTCCAATACCTCGACCGTGGGTGCAGAGATCATCGCTCTCGAGCAGTCGTGGAGAACTTCAAGAATTCTGCAAAGGTGAGAAATCCATCATCACCACCTTCATCCACAATAAACCGCTTCAGCAGTCTAGAGGAGTCTTGGTGATATACATTGTTACTGCTGTAGTTAATACTACGACAACCAGTTGACAACCTCTGTCAGAATTTGCTGCCTGAAGAGCCATGGAGTTTAACGCTTCCATTTGTGTTGTTGTTTGGTTTGTATACCGTCCAAGGAGCTCTGTGTGAAGTCTGGCCACTTCCAACATACGAAATAGGAAGGACAAAAGGGGAGAATGTCACAAAATGGCATAGCAGGTCAAGAGACATATACTATTAACTCTGATGGCTTTGGTTTCAAACTTGTATGTTGGGCCTTTACGCTCTTCACAAGACTTGCAACACTAGGAAACAAAATCGTGAATTTGTTGGATTGCTTATATAAGATGCCTAAGATGCCAATTTGAAAGAATGAAACCATTTTAAAGCATATTTTAACACTCTCTTCAACTAAAATTAGTTGATAAGCTACAATAATTCAGTTGTCTATAAGACGTAACATTTGATTTTCATGTTTAGTCTTACTTTTAGTTGGTATCGTGAAAAGTTTCCTTCTTTAAAAATGAACATATTATAATAGAGACCTACGGAATTTTACTGAATAAAATTTTACTTTTTTTCTTAGTTACTTACTTTGCTGTTGCTGCAGTAAGTCCCAAAAATAAATTCTTGAAGTATGTGATTGACAATTACTTGTTTAAAGTTGATGCTAACTGGTTTCGTTTCTTTGATGTTTCAGGTGAGTGACAAGTGCCATCAAGATGGTCATTAGGTGAGTTAATGACCGTTAAATTAGTACTGTTTGCTTCTAGAGAAGCAAACAATATCGTAGCTCTTTCAGTTACAATACATAAAAAGAAATATATCCTTTTAGATTGATTGGCATACTCCTCTTTCAATTTTGTCTTTTCTGCCTGTCCATCATTCTGCTCTTCTCTTTCTTCAACATTATAAGCGATACGAAAAGTACGCAATCTTATGTTATATAATACGCGTTTTTTGTTTATATATTAAAAACATAACTAAATATTTGTGATAGATGACTTCTGAAGTCATACATTTTATTTTTAAATCCTTTTCCCGTGTATTCATTGATGCGTTTATTCATTCATTCATTCATCCATCCATTCATTCCTTTATTATTTACTTATTTGTTCATTTATTTATTTATTTTACTCAAAAATGGCTAAACCATTTTCTAAGAAACTTGTGTATACCTAAAACGCATTTGGTGAATAGGCTTTTATTTCTCAGTGCGTAGGCTTCGGCGGTCGGTGCGTATTGTAATTGGATCTTCTGGGTAGGACCGCTTCTTTGTTGTTCCTCTGGTCGACGTTTCGTCCCAACTATGAGTTGCTACGGAGCTGTCAAGAAGTCCTGAAGAAGCCCCACATAGTTGGGACGAAACGTCGACCAGAGGAGCAACAAAGACGCGGTCCTACCCGGAAGACCCAATTACAATAGGCTTTTATTTGTTCTTCCCAAAGCGTACTGTTATAGAGATATACATGCTTAAAACGTACGACCGCGCCATGGCTGAGTGCTTAATGCACTCGACTCTGAACAAAGCGGCCCGGGTTTGATCCAACGCAAAGGCAAAGTGGGATTCGTGGTGGACATCATGGCGCTGGAGCCGATTATTTGCGGCATCTCCAATTTCCTCCGCCATCTCATTCCAACGGTGCTCCATCTTCATCTCCTGTATCTTGGTGCCACCACCTGCGGTGCCGTTATGTAGTAAGAACGGGCGTTAAACACTACACATTTTATTTTCCTAAAACTTACCTTTGAATAAGGTTTTGGTTTTTAAAATATATATGAAGTACATATGCACTGTACACAAATATACACATATACATATAGTAGAAGAAAAGGACGAGATATAGACCAGCACTTAGCTAGCACTTTATAAATAAATAGTACATCATATAACTAGCTATAGGTGTGAAGCTTTATCACTAAGTGATATACTCCCTTCCTTCCGTCCGTCACTTCTGGGAGGCTTTGGTAAGGCTGAATAATTTTTCTGCGTGCCCACCTCTAAAAGAATTTAACGGCAGGTAGGATTGTTTTCGGGAACTGTAGGGTGACTTTGTTATGGTTTAGATGGGAATTGAGAAAAAGTGTCCAATTTTGCCCATTTAGGCTGATTTTATAGAACGCAATACCCGTTACCCCTTGGTGTAAATCGTTTTGTGTTGTGATGGGATGATTTTAAAGAACAACATTCTCTGATCGGGGATTAATGGAGCTCAGCTTTAGCTGCTGTTAGGACTATATCCTCCCTTAAACGAATATGTTTTTAAGTGTTGTGTGCAATGCTGTGTCTGCATTGAGTTTTTATTTTCAAAAACTATAATAAAATAAATTATTTAATCAATATTAATCAGTATGAATTCACACCAGAAGGACCAACACAAGACATGTAAGAGTAAAAAGCTGGATCAAAGACAACTTCTTTAAAAAGTATGGATGCTTATATCATTGGATATCTATACATGGATATATCAATCAAACTTGATGGCAAAATATTTTCTTCCAATTTAAGGAGTAAAAATATCTAAATGGTTTATTTACTCTTATTCAAAAGTTTTAAAATATCTTATCATATCTTATCTCATGTCAATCTACAATGGAGCTAAATTTAGCCAAATCTCTACGAGGTTCTGTGTTCAGCGGAACAGAAATAGTCAGTATAGTTTTTCGTTTACCTCCATCTCTTGCATTTTTGCAGAAGAAATATTTGGATTAGATAACCGCTAATGACGGTTTCTTAAACGTGAATTGAATGCATTCTTTATAGTGATTCAAACGTGTCTCTTGTGGCTATTCAAGACAAGTATAGCAATATTTAGCTATTACAATTAGAAACAGAATTCATCAAAATACCATACTATACATGACCCTTAATCCGCTATCAATGATGCTGGAATCACTATGCCGCAATATTTGTAAAACCGATCGAGCTAATCAGATCGCAACATTTTCTAGCAAATCCGTTCTAGAATATTCGTTATGCCCAAATTCATAATCACATTTTGTTTATTTTAAACAACGAAATACAATTAGAAAATAGCAAATTAAATGGACAACTAACAAAAATTAATGTATTTTTACTTCAGTTTTTGATGAAATTCCTTGTAAGTATTTCATGTCAGATTTTTTGTTGCACAGTTTACGGTTGGACAGTTCAACGTTTTAATATGGTCATCACATGCTTTTTACTTGGAAACGTGAAATCGCAGAAGAAGAAGAAGAAGAAGAAGAAGAAGAAGAAGAAGAAGAAGAAGAAGAAGAAGAAGAAGAAGAAGAAGAAGAAGAAGAAGAAGAAGAAGAAGAAGAAGAAGAAGAAGAAGAAGAAGAAGAAGAAGAAGAAGAAGAAGAAGAAGAAGAAGAAGAAGAAGAAGAAGAAGAAGAAGAAGAAGAAGAAGAAGAAGAAGAAGACGAAGAAGAAGAACACACTGTTCATTTGCAATCAACAACATGTCAACATACATTTGTCATTATGAGACACATTATTTCACAGCCAGAGACAAAATCATTTCTGGATCATGCTACACTCCGGCTTTTATATCTTTTATTTCTATAATTTATTCATCCACTTAGCTATTTCTAGTAAAGTAATTTGATGTTTGTTTGAATTTGTGTACGTTTCATGACATCACCTTGATTCAATCTGTGATAATAGCCTGTTTAATATATTGCTAGATGTACACAGAAGATAAGAGATTGGTGGGATAAGATGCTATAATATTATATCGAGTAAAAATGTAACGTCCGAAGCAGCAGTTTTCCCGAACTTTTCAATATACTCGTAGTTTAATTTCGTGTGGCAAATATCTTTATCCGCTACTGAAATCTAACCCAGATTATTAAATTAAATACGATATATTTTTTTCAAAACCATTACATCTAATGCGAGTATTTTGTGGATTAAGTATAGTTTGGTATTTACCTGAGTGTGTTCTTATACAGCCTTGAAAAATACTTACCTTAAATTTGGATGTTTATCCGCTTTAAGTCTAGTTAACAGCACAAAAAGCACTACACAGCCACATTGCATTTTTTATTCAGGGAATTTTAAAACTCGTATTTGTGTTGAAATCTCCACATTTATTACTTTCTGTTGGAGTACAATTCATCCTCTATTTACTACAGTAAGTGGTAGAGAAAAAATTAATCAATAATAGATGGATCTGCTGCACATTTAAATTAGACAAGTGGCAGCAATTTTAAAGCCTATTGCGTTAAGCAACTATAAGTGAGCTGTGGTATCTGAAACACACTGTAGTTTCATTGGAAAGGTTCTACAGCAAAACAGTGAAATCTTTGTACGATACTCTATTTTAATTTTAAAACATTTATTACTTGGCTGATCAGCAGTATTGCTATGCAAGCCATTGATAAATTACATAAGTATTATATACAAATTAACAGCTGAGGAATTACTGTCCTCTAACATATATAATAAGTGATCAATTTATAATATAAACAAATAGATAACAATTAAGAACACATTTAAATGAAAGATAGTAGAAGATAAAATATATAACAGAATAACTAACACATAAAATAAAATTAAATAAGGTTGATAACGATTGAAAAGAGATGTTAGATATGTGAGGCTAGGTTAGTGGTGTTATGACAAAAATACAGAACATAATTTGAAATAGTGAGAAAAGTCGCTATCTTCTGAATCAGTGAGCAGGATGTCTTTGCAGTTTTCTTTACAGTTTTCTTTACAGTCTGGTCCTTTCTAAGTTTCTTCGTCCACTGTCATAGGTTACAGCACCTGGCACTTCGGAGCATCTAACGATGAATAAAGAATGTCTTTGATATCAATTTATATGATAATCTGGATACAAATGATAGCAAAACACTTTTCCAGTTCTTCACAATTCATTTTAAGAGAGAATTTTTATCAAAATGTTTTCAGAGAATCTGTGAGCGATAATTAATTGTGTTTAATTAAAATGGTAGAACGAAATTAATACAACAATTCCTCTCTAACTTGCTTCTAGAGTCAGCACTTTCGTATTACTTGTTGAAACCTAAACTGCTGTGAAATCCAGAATTGAGAAAGAAAAGTCATAGCGTAAATGGAAGAAAGAGGGAGAAGGGGAGGACTATGCTAAAGGTACTTTGTGAACGGCATAACAATTTCTGGTTGAATCAATTCTGCTTCTTCCTCACGGTACCTGAAGTTGTCAAAAGTTCTCAAACTCAAACTGCTACAACCCTGTTAAAATTTAACTATAAAAGTAATCCTTTCTCATGGACGAAAGAAGTTTGAATAACGTGTTGTGTAAGATAAATTTTTCAAGTTGGACAACTTCACGACAAGGTTGGAAATTTCATAGAAAAACTTAATTGCAATTTCACTTTTAATGTACAGAAAATAATTGGCAGTTACATTCTCTTTCTTTTCTACTTTCTTTCTTACTTCACTCGGTTTATACTCTAGACGGGTAATATACAAACAGTTTACATATCAGCCTGTTGCCTATGTAAACATAATTTGCGTGTATAAATTATTCATCGTTATTTATTTAAATATAATGCGTAACTCAAACAAAATATTAACTTTGTAAATTACTGATACAACTGTCTTTTCTTTAAAATTTTAAAACAACATGAAACTCTGCACAGCAGGTTTCTGCACATTGTCCATAAAAAGAAGATTTGCTTTAGATAAGGCAACATTAAATCGAGCAACATTTTATTTTGAACTACCAATGATAACTACATCATTATATAAACTATAAATTTTAATTATTTGTTACAGATACTTGTCACTGCGATCATTATTAGCCATAATTGTGAAGAACAGTATTATAAGTATTATAAAATCAATCACTGTAAGCTTTTTCAAAAACAGTATCAAGGTCTAGCACGCTAGCACGAAGTTTTGATGAATTAATCACACATGATAGCGTTGACCAAGTGAATAAATAACTGAAGGTAATGTAGTTGCATCGAAAAAAGTAATATTTGAGTGTTACATGAAATTAAATGTAAGCAAATAAAGGAAATAAAGAAAGACATTTGAATGGTAACATTCAACTATGAAACATTATTACATATCAGCATATCAGTAGTTTGAGGTTAAATACTTGTTATTGACAAAGGTGGTAAAAAATGGAAGACACAAGCCTAATAGCATGAGCGGAAGTGAAATGCTCGAAAAAAAGCATTATATATCACCAGCATTAAAAGCATACTGTTTTGACGGTGCAAATATAAAGGTTGCGTGGAAGTAATGGCGTAATAAATCTTTTCAAATCAATGTATTCATTCTCGATTCCATGTTAATTTCCTCTCAGCGTGAGAACTCCTGAAGCGTTCTGTAAAAGGGCCTTTTGTTTGACACGGGTAATGGAAACAATGTCGCTTCTCCTGTATTATAATGATATTTGAAATATTCCTCCATTCCGATACACAAACAACACTATTAAAGTTTAACGTATTAATTCCTATAGATCTCTATATATTATTCCTATATATTCCTATAGATATATAGATAACATATTAATTCCTATACAATCCTTTCTTTGTTTGCTGAATCAATGAAAATTATATAGAAAGACTGCAAATATAAAGCACAAGTGAACATTTTCACATTGATTTAAAAATGAGTGTATCTTCACCTTTTATATTGATGACATACTTAACACAACAAAATTTGAAACAATGAACGGTCTCCTTCCTTTTAACAAATTAGTCATTATACATGTTTTGCCTACAGTCCCATGTTTTAACTGACCCTCCTTTAGATTTGCATTGTAAGGTCATCTTGTAATCCTCATTTCACCCTTCGTTCCAAATTTCCCTTCATTTTTGTATGTGTTCTTCTGTTTTCTTATTCAGTTCTTGTCTAATAATTTCATTTGGAATCTTACCGCTTAGTACAATCTTTATCTGCTCATTACAATTTTGTTTCCGCTGCCTGAGTAAATCTTTCTTCCTCATAGCTCAAGCTTCATACCACACAGCAAAATGGATACGTTATAGAATTTTGCCTTATGTCTGTTCAAGTACATTTTAGTGTCATGAATAAAGTGATATCTCTTTAGATATTTATAACCTTGTCCAATAAACGATATACAATGCAATTTTAATCATATTGCAAGTATTCAGTATGGTTTTATTTGCAGCATGGAATGTATCTAGCCAGTAGTCCATTTCTTACCACATTAGGATAGTATTACTGTTTAATAGATGGTTCTACTTCAATAAACCCCCGTCTCAACATATATAGGCCTACAGTTAGCGTTGAAATTATTTCCTAACGTCTTCTGCACTATCATTTTTCAAATTGTTACTTCTCTCCTCGCCAACATGCCTTCGTACTCGCGCCAAACCCTTTCTAATCCTCTCCCCATATTCACATTGACGCTCGGAGTTATCTGGTGCTCCTTCCTTTACAGAGGCACCTTGTCACCTGGATGTAATTGTGACATCTTCAAATGTCACCAAACCGCAGTTATAAGATGACATTCTCGCCTATACGCCCGCTGAATTGTAGCCATAGAATTATATTTTGGGAACCTAAAGTTATAAGAAGTATTATGCGCACAATTGCCATATGTTGTTTATTTAATCTCCATGATTACAAAAGAAACCAATTCGTAATAAAAATATTAATAAAATAATGATTCCAAACTAAACTATACGCTTCAGAGAGAAAACAAGTTTAAGACCGCTATAACCATTTATGTGCACCCTGTACTTAAACTATATCACTCGTTTCATAATCTAAATGATACTGTTGATATGCAAATAACTAGTGGTACAGGTCAGAAGGTTGTAAAATCCAATCAAATATTACTAACACGACTATTAAGATTTGTTAACTTTTAATTAGTGTAAATGTTTAGGTAAGCCTTAACTGAGATGAAAATTGAGCGGCTGATCTGCAATAAAACGTTTCCTTTTAAGAAATAATGTTCAATAGTTAGCTACACGTTTATCGTGCGAGGTTCTGTGAGATAGCGAGATAGTTTTGTAATGGTTCTCCGTGGTAGTGTAAAAGCTAGGGTAGTTTATTTCATCTTCCTATAATTTACCTTTTCTTTCAATGTGGCTTTAGGGCGTGTGTGATGCCAAGAGCATTCCCCATGTACACTAGAGGGCTGCTTGGTCGACTGCTTGTTCATCGCCCTTGACAGATAGCTCCAGCATTGAGGCGGGTCTTTGAGCTGTAGACTATTAAGGGCATTCGGACATACTGTGTGGCCAACTTGCGGCTTACTTCCCTTTATCACTTCCTCCTGGGAGGTGTCGCATATTTGTGCGACACACTTTGATGATGAAATTATTATTCGGAGGATATGGATAGTGAGATTAAAGTTAAATAGTAAAGTCAATTGAAATACTGTATTACATTTTCATTCCACATTTTCATCAATAATAATGCAGTATTTTCATTTTAAATGATTCAGCGTATTTTATTACCCTTTTTATCTTCCCTAGGAATTCTCTTCAATTTGGTCTAGAAACAGTATCTAACTACAATATATAGAACCTCATAACAACAAGTTTGAAGTATTAAATCATGGAAAAAATGAACAAAAATTTGTTTTATTTTTGTATTATTTTATTTACCCTCCATAATCTTAAATGTTTCAACTAATACTGGTACTTCTTACTGCTAATTTAACAAGGTAACAGTAAATTCTCCTTTCAATGTACTTTTATTCCAAACTAAGCGGATGGAATGGTTTTCTCGGGTCTTGCAACTTGTGTTATAATAAAAACTGCTACATCGCATTGTCCTTCATTACCAAATTTTTCAAAGTACACCTATTGTTGTCGTGGCAACAAATGCCATAAAAGTGTGGCTTTTCGACCTAGGTAACAAGTTAATTAGTCCTTTTCGGTGTGTTTGCACAACACTATTACTAATAATACTAACTTAGGGGAATCCAATGCAGCTCTACTGTGGAAACATTTTAAAATTGTTGGAGAATTTAATGTCATGTTGGCAAGTTGGCCATAGTAGCTCAAGGGTTAGAACGGCTGGACGGCAACCATAAGATCCGTGGTTCAAATCCCGACTATGGCATTGAATGTTTCAGTCTGACTCCCCCTTTCCAATGTAGATATTGTTAAAACCCAAAATTTATTGCTGATATATTTTTGTGGAGTGAATCATTTAGGATATTCGTTATTATTTGTGTAAATTTTCCATACTTAAACATTTCTCAAATGGGAAGCGTTACTCATTTGTTATCTCTTACTCACGTAAACAGAACGAAATTTCAAAGAAACTACATGGCTTGTTTGATTATTACTTAAAATTTACTGTATTCTCATATTTCTTTGTACTTGTAAGAAAAACTAGCAATAAGATAATCCTTATCTCGATTGACATGAAGTAGAGAGAGCATTAGTACTTGCAAGAAATGTCTGTTCAAGAGTAGAGAAAGTCACGTGAATGCAACGCATCACATTTTTTACATTTTGTTGTATTATCTAACGCTAGGGACTATATGCATTGCAATGCGCCGTAAAGAAAACCATGCAATCATGTGGGCATGTATCTCAGTGCCATTTGTACACTTCCTGTTAGTTATTGTTCTATTATTGCTTTTTTATGTCAATATTCAAAGATTTTCTGAATATAAGCTTGATATCTAATTTTGTACTTTGCAGATCTATTGGTATTTGGTTTTAAGATCATCTCTACAAAGAATTTTGAAGAAAGCCCGTAACATCCGTATAAAATTCACCTCAACCCATAGGGTTTAACAAATTGGCACAAGAGTTTAACAAATAATTGTCACACGCCTGGCATTCTTGAAATTTTCTAAGAGTAATGAATGCTATTTCCAAAATTGTCATTATGAATATACACTGCATACATGCCGGGTCGCTCACCATCCTTACTGGGTACGAAATTATCGAACCTATCTTTCTTCCGCTCAGACTTAAACGACCATTCTATTTGGAGTTCCTGCAATGTGAGCTTCAGGATTTGCTCTAAGAGGTTCATGTACGACAAACGGTACACCATCGTTTCATTTAACTCTATTATTAATAATAATCACATGTTTGAATCAGCAGTAATCACGTTGAATCGCTCGAGGTGACCAGATATTTTGGGCACATAACTCTTGTAGGTTTTTCCTATTGTGTTTGAAAAAGTCAAGGGATTGGTAAATCATATTGTTACATGACGGTTTTGGGGGGCTGATATGAATTGAGAGAGGTGCAAAGGTACAGGGTCTGTAACCCGTTGCCGAGTTCATATGCTACATGACAAAACTACCAGGTGTTGTTGTGGTTTAAAAGGTAAGGGATTTTAACCTTTAACCACATGTAACTGGGAGCGTAGCTATGGATAAGGTAGAGTAGAAAAAGACATCTACTTCAAAATGAACTGAGTAACTGTATTTCCGAGATGCCTAGCGTTTCTACAAGGCACTCCCTGGATCTGGATGAGATCAGCGGCGCTTTTGTAATGTTTAAATACATAATGACATAATCAACTATACCTTTAGAGATGCGTTGTTTGTATGGCTGAACCTTGTGCAACTGGCAAGAGATGTACGGTCCGGTGCACCCTGCTGGCGATGTTACTCGTAGTAGCACTTTAAAATAAACTCTTGTTAATGTTTATAGAGACCATCAACAAGTCCCCTCTCAAATATCTCTGTCAAGTCCCTCGAGTTTGCTAACTCAACCAAGCTTAAATAGGGGTCCTACCCAAAAGCCAACTAAGCGATTCCCACGCTAACTGTTAATTTCCTCCCAACTATTGCACCATATTGTGCAATCATTGTTTACATCATTGAGAACATGCTTAGACATGTTACTGACCACCTAAGCATTATTTCCCTTGATCAGCGGGATGTGTGATTCATTGTTTACACCATGGAGAACATGTTGAGGCCTGTTAAAGACTACCTGTGCATTATTTCCCTTGACCAGCTTAATGTGTGATTCACCAGTCCAAAGTACATGTTTTGACAGTCAGCAGAATTTAAGCTTAATCATCAACAAACAGCTTTGCTCAAACTCAAGGCACCGGAAATAAATGTTACTTAATAATGATTATAGTAATTTCCAGATCTTGCTCAGTCTATACACGCAACAATATCCATCTGTTGCTCGCCTCGGTAGCGTGATGGTAGCATATCTACCTCCCATTCAAGAGGTCCCGAGTTCAAATCTCGGTCAGGGTGAGTTACCTGGATAAGGTTTTTCCGGGATTTTCCCTTATCCTAAAACACGAATGTCGAGTAACTCTAAGCTCTATGGACCCCGGGCTCAATTTAACATCATTTCACCCATTTCATTCATCGTCCGATATGACTTAACGTTGGAGGACGTAAATTAAAAACAAAATCCACCTGTCAAACCCACAGTTCTCAGAAACGTCCATATGGATTCAATGAACACTGTATAATCGCCAGAGGCATCATTTTGTCTATTATATAATAAACTACCGCTCACAACAGTTCTCAAATCAACAAAAGTCAAATGGCAGCAGAAATGGGAAGAAACTTCAAAAGGCACTATTGGCACAGTGGAAAGCAGACTGACAACCAAATTCTATCTAACACCAAACATGGCAACAATAGTTACAGCACATGGAAACATCAACACACATCTCCACAGAGAGAACATCGTTAACAGGCTCGAATGTCCATGCAGGAGAGGACCGCAAACGGTGGACCACCTACTATTCGAGTGCAGTGAGGAAACTCTAATGAGCAGTGTTCTTAGAACTGACAACTGGGCAATTCACAAGTCCGTCCTAATTAAAAGTCATTTAAAGTCAATCACAAGATTTTCAAGCGCTGAAAAAGGCTAATGTGTAACAGAAGCAAAATATTTACAGTTTCAAATCAAGACCGAAAGAAACATTAACAAAATAAGTGTTTTTATAATATAATAAAGATCACATCTCAAATAATGTATTCAAAAACACAAAAACTGTGGAAAACATAGTTTCGTAAGTATTGGAGCGTATAGAGATTATAATAAAAATAATAGTAAGAGTAATAAACTAATAAATGGCAATGAAACATTACGTGTTCTCGTGTACAGGAGTTAATGTGTAGTCCGTAATATTAGAAAACAGCAGCGTAAACAGGAGTGAGTTAATTCTCTGAAAATCAAGACTCTGTAACTAAAGTAGAAACATTCTAAGATCTTTTTGATTGCCTACACAGTTTCTGCCTATTATCACGGAATACTCACTCTAGTTAAGGTTTGGGAACTGCCTCTCGTCGCTCGGAGTAGAACTAAATCCGTTCTCACGACTGCCTTGCGTTTAACTGGATTTGCCCAGTTGCGTAGTGTTACTGCTTTACCGCAAGAAGGAATATCTCCTTACGTAAAAGACGGGCAGTTGAGACACCTGGTAAAGCTGCTGGAAATTTCCACGGACCATTTTAGAAAGGGTAGCGTGTAGAGGACTCCTTTTAGGACAGCCCTACATCAGGGAGTTGTGACCCTGCCCACGTGAGCATCAAGTTCCTCTGGCCCGGAGGGTAGTACTTGGAAAGGGAGGGTAGCGGGAGAGGTATTCTCTCCAAAGGGTTAGCATCCCTTCCCTCGTTAGCTTCAGGACATACCGTACCGGTGTATAGTACCTGGTTAAGGGTCCCTTACACAGGGTTATGTGTGAAGACCTCAATGGACACTGGATAATACCAACTGTGCAGACGGCGCCCTCTCTCCTGGTGAGAGAATGGTGTGATCCATGCACAGAGTAAGAAGAATAAAGTCCTCAACGATCTAACTAAAGAGCGGAGGAGACAACTGGCCATTTTGGGTTAATACAAATGGAGGATATGGTGATTAGCTTTAAGATGGCAATCCCATCATTCGTCTTACTCTGCTGAACGCCAGTAACGCGCCCAGAGGTCATTTGCTTTCTAAAAGTCACATAGATAAAGGAAGCAGCACTAACTCAACTGCTTTAATTATCTTGGTTGCGATATCTGTTATTTTAAAAATAATGACATTTTAAATAAAATCAACAGATTTAATGCTGTATGTATGTGGCACCATAAAGAGAGCCTTAAACAATACGAGAAGTGAGACTAAATTAAAGTTTTATAAAGTAATGGCAGTTCCTATATTATTATATGGTAGTGAATTTTGGACTTTAACTAATAAAGAAGAACATATGATTGAATCAGCGGAAATGAAGTTTTTAAGAAATGTAGTAGGGTATAATCTTCTAGATAAGCAAAGAAGTGAGGACATTCGAAAAGAATTGAATATTTTTAAACTAAAAGATAGAATAAAGCAATATATAAATAACTGGAAGGAACATGTCGACAGAATAAATGATAGCCGCATTCCAAAATTAGTTTTAGATTACAAACCATTAGGTAGAAGAAATATTGGTAGACCCAGATAAATACGGATACAGCACTTTTCATTTAACATTTATGAGACTGGAACAGGCCTTGATGGCTTAAACCGTGAAAAGTTGTTGTTGTTGATGATGATGATATTTTAGAATGTTTTGGAAGGGGCAGAAAGGAAATATTCCGAAAAGGTTGTTTACCTGTGAATAACACTTCTGATGTTTACATTGGACGACAGCCTGCCGTGTTTATCTCTTCACTTACCTGGCACCGAGCTCCCCATAAGCTTGAACCATTGGCTATGCGTCACACAAGCAGTAATTTTCAAATATCATAGCGATTTGTACAATTATTAGCTGTTATTCTCCTTATACGTACTCTTCAAATCCAAACCAATTCTTTTATTTATTTCTTTTCCAAGAAGCGAACGAAATACACCAGAAGACTCATGTTTCACACATTTTCGTTCAATCATTTTTAGAATCTAGAGTACACTGTTTCATAGCCCTGGTTAAATTTCTGTGGTGGTAACTGGACACATCCAGTCAGCGAAAATTCCTGTTTTGTGCCTAGTTGAATCTGTTTCCTATAACTTTTCTCATAATAATAGAGAAACAAATTTAAAGTCAAATTGGTATGTTATAATGTTCGCAAACTTAAAATTTATGGCAATGGCGTTAACGGTGCTTATTTATAAACATATTGCCATTAAGAGAAGCATTCAGGATTTACCTATAACCATTGCCAATTAGATAAAAACTCTTCAAGTTTTCATTCCCTGATTTATTACTTGAAATACTATAATTAAAATTTTTAAAATTATTATAATCCAGTTTACATAAATACTAGCATGGGTACAACATGAATATTGGTGTAGTAAATATAATAAAAAAATTGGGAAATTGAACAGACTCAAGTTCGTCCCATCTTTTCAAAGTTTTCCTTGTTCTTGTAATCCTCATTTATGAAATTAATATCACAATATCCTATTTATCTCTCCTTTATATAATTCTTTACTACATGCCTATAGTAAGTAGAAGGCGTTTTATATTGCACTCAACAACTTTATTAAACATTTTACTACAAATACATCCTTACGTCATTTATGTGACCAGCGAAAAGCATATCCTGGATTTTCTGGGAGTAGACTGTGAAGCCCTCTTCAAGCTGAATTCAAAGACGTAATTTAAGACACCAAATAATTGTTAAGGTATTTAGCATATGTGAGATATGCTTGAAGTTTTAAATGTGTATTTTTTCAGTACTTTTTCTTGGTAAGGCAAAGAGTATGGCATTTCAAAACCAGGAAACTGTGACCCACTTAATTGCGGTAGAGAAAGGAAGATGTATTTGAACCAAAACTTGAATAAAGCAATGTCGCTCTGAAGGCACGAGTTGAGGTCTTCCAAACCT
>CM060951.1:113897359-113917359 GCA_030765055.1 Mantis religiosa | reverse complement strand
AATTGAAGATAAATAAAAAGTTGAATTATCACAACACAGGGTGCCTGTGAACAAGAAAGGCTGCATCTTTCTGCTTGTATAAATAACCACATGGAATGCAGAGATTAGGATTTCCTGAGAGGGCTCTTGGTAAATTAACATAATAGTATTTGTTCTTAAGCTTCGCTTCTCTTTTTCTCCCCTCTTTTATTCCTTTTCCTTTGTTTCCATTAGTGCTTTTCTTCTGACTACACAAACCCTTAAGCGATTAAAATGTATTAGAAAAGACCCTGAAGGTCTTGTGAGTTAAATCGCTTGGAAGAAGTTTTTCTCTTTTCATTTTTATTTTCGTCCACGTAGTTTTCTTTTTCCTTTTCTGTTTCCAAGGTTTTTGTTTTATCTCTTGAGCTCATAGTTCTGGAGGGAAAAGGAATCAGGCAAATAATAGAGCAATTGAGAATTATATTCGTGATAAGTGCTCTGTAAACCAGTTGCCGTTCAGTTTAAAACAAAGGTTTTCTGGTAGTCTTTTATCTACGTCTCATTTTCTTCATCCCAGATTGCAAAAATGTATTAACCGCATGATTTTTAAGTTAAAATTCTTTGTCTAGTATTTAAGAAAGTCTTAAAAATAAATGCACCCACCCAGATGGTTCCGCTGTAATATGTGAGCTGGCGTTACGGAAGTCCGGGTTTGATTCCCTTTGTTCGCCCAGTCTGACCTGGTTGTTCATGGCTTTCCCTAGTCCATAGGGAAATGCTGAGGTAGTTTCTCATCTACCACAATTTCGTTAATAAAATTTTCCTTTCGTTTCAAATGTGCTTCTAGGTTCCGTAACGTAAGTCGATGCCGGACAAATATTGTGGATGCCTGCTTGAAGCAAATAGTACTCTCCATAGATACTAGAGGGTTCCACATCTTCCTTTCTAGGCAGCTCCAGTAGGGGGACAGTTTTCGAGCATGGAACTCTTAAGGACTTCCTCTTGTGCATGCCTTTGTGCGGCCTGTAGTCCGCTGTGGCTCCTTGATTATATCGCCCACTGGTGGTTCATGTTGGTACTTACACAACTGAAAATGTTTTATTGTTTATTACTCAAAGTAATTATATATTATTTAATATTTTAAGAATTCAATAAAGGAAACAAACACTTAGGTGCATAAGAAACCTAATATACCATTTGGGATAACTGTAAATATCAGTGCTGATGTTCAATTTATTCATAATTTAACGTTAAAAATAAGAGTTAGAGAGCTTGTGTTTTAAACCACTATAAAATCATCTTTGCTGTTTGAATGTTCCTTACATTCATACAATGCCAAAAATTTACAGGTTGTTTCGAAAAGACACTGAACCAATATAGCCCGTTTCATTGTGTATAACTTAGCTAGTCCGAATTTCGGTTTCGCAGCTTCGGAATTCTCTAAGATATAATTTTATGCAGCATTAAATATTACATGATTTTGTTATTAGGCAGTGCAGTAACCACTGGTGTGCCAACCTCAAAAGTTGTTATTGGGTCCCATCGTTCCAAAAACAAAAGCACTACTCCTTGATAGTTATCACTAGCCCTAGCCTCGCTTTCAGGTAATGGGGCAAAGGGCAGTTACTTCTGAAAAGGTCGACTGATGACTCGGACCTTTTCAAGGTTGCTCATCTTGCTATGATCTTATTGTGCGGCACTTTCAACCAATTGGGTAAAATCAACAGCTTCTATTTAAGTTTCAAATGCTTTATTTAGTATTATTAAACACGTTGAAATACCCGTAAAATGCTCGTCTCATGTCATAAGGCATTTATTTTTGGTGAACGTTATCTGAAATTCTGTGATATTCTTCTCTGTTTTCTATTATTTAATGCTTCCATTCTCAACCTCACTAACATTAACTTCCCCCTAAAAGTTTTAAGTTGCGTACGTCCACCAGCTTATTTGCCGTCATAGATTGTTACAACGGAATATTGGAATACGCTAAACATCCATAAAAATAACTACGGAATAGCTTCTTTGTTGCGTTTTCATAAGCCAAAGCTAATAATGGCAAGCTACCGTGGAGTATGCCGGTAAGTTTAAAAACAGCTACAACTGGTATCTGCGATTCCTCCCATAGCGCAAGGCACCTGTCACTGCTTAACCACACTCATTCTGGGGGGCTTTTTATACGGCTTATTGCCGGTAAAAGCCATCAATATGTGTCACACAAAAGCTAAGTAACTACTTCTATAGGTACGAGTCATTCGGTGCCGTTTGCATCCTGTATAATCATAGGAATCCTGTCGTAATTTTGACTTTGTGACAGTAGAAATCGATGTGCAGTTATTTCTAGAGCTTTAACAATTGTCTTGTGCACACTTGGAATACTCTCACAATTTGGGCCTACTTTTTCATAGCTGTCATCAATTATATCATCAGCTACAACTTGCCTGCTTGATCGTATTACAACACGTAATAGGACTAATGCGTTACAAATAAATGTATTATTATTATTATTATTATTATTATTATTATTATTATTATTATTATTATTATTATTATTATTATTATTATTATTATTATTATTATTATTATTATTATTATTATTATTATTATTATTATTATTATTATTATTATTATTATCATTATTATTATCATTATTATCATTATCATTATCATTATCATTATCATTATCATTATCATTATCATTATCATTATCATTATCATTATCATTATCATTATCATTATCATTATCATTATCATTATCATTATCATTATCATTATCATTATTATTATTATTATTATTATTATTATTATTATTATTATTATTATTATTATTATTATTATTATTATTATTATTATTATTGTTGTTGTTGTTGTCGTTGTTAATGAAAATCCTCTTAAGGCCTGTATTACGACCTCCGGTTAAGGTGTTCGTTAACGGTTAACTTGCAGTTACCGCAGATGTCGGTATTATGACCTTCGATTAAGGGCTAACTGAGAGTTATTTCTAGAGGTAAACTAACCCTCACCTCGAGTAGTGGTTAGTGAGATAACTTGGAGTTTACCTTCACATACAAAAAATAAAATGGTGCACCTCTAGTCCAGATTGAATGTCGACAGCGATTCTGAGGATCAAATGCTAACACAGTATTTTATTTAATAGAAGAAGAGCTAAAAGAATTAGAATTCGGAAAGATAATTTCGAAGAGTGGGACGAGGAAGAGTTCTAACAACGCTATTGATTGCCAAAAAAATGACAGGTTTTGGAGGAGATTAGACATCGAATCGAATTTAAGACAGTAATATATATATATTCGTGGCATGTTGAAAATGAAATAAAATGAACCACATGAGTATTAGGTATATCTTTATGTAATAGGTTATGGAATAATAATTTCTAGTGTCCCATGCAAGCAATAAGATATTTTATGCGATCAAATTGCAATATGTTTTGACGAACATAACTATAATAAACAAAGCATGGTAAATCTATACCGAAAAATGCCCGTCTCGGTAGCGTATATGGTAGCATGTCTGCCTCACGTTCAAGAGGTCGCGAGTTCGAATTTCGGTTAGGGTGAGTTACCTGGATAAGGTTTTTTTCTGGGGCTTTCCCTTATCCTGAAAGACGAATGTCAGGTAGCTCTAAGCTCCATGGACCCCGTACTCATTTGAGCAGCATTTCACCCATTGCATTCATCTAAACTGTAAAATAACTATAACTAATAATAAATATACAGAACTATGCTAAACCTTATTTCGAATGAACTATTAATTAAAATATCACGAAAGTGTACAGAAAACAGCTAATAAAGAAAGGTTATTACAAAATGCATGATGCTACTACATGTATTTGGTTTTCCCGCTAATTACACATTCTGGACACAAGATAGTGTTGCAAAACAAGGTAAAATCCTAGTGGAAAATATTGCCAACCATTCACATCCCACCATAATGCATAGGGTAACAAACCTACAGGTAAATCGGGTTCGTAATACGAGACACTGAATCCAACCAATAGTTATGGACAACTGAAAGGTAACAAACTTTGGATAGTAACCGGCCCTTAACCGACAAGTAGCACTGCTAATTCCTAGTTTGTATGACGGACTGATACCCGTTGTATATCAATAGATGTTTAGCCTTGTTAGTTTCAGTAAATTCCATGAAATTTACGGTGAACAGAACTAAGCGAACTTTAATGTATCACGACTGAGGGGAAGTAAGTAACAAGGCCAGCTTCAGTAACAACAGGGGATGATTTACCCTCTCTACCTCTCCTAATTAACGCTTCACTTTGTAGCAATAATGGTTTCCCAGAACTAGAATACTGAGTGCAAATGTTACTAAATTGTACCGGAGTGCAATATTCACGGAGAGCGAATGTCAGATTCATGCCGGCTGCTTTGTGTTGCGAGAGCAAGACACAGCACATAGGAGTCATACAAATATAGTTTAACGTAACTAACTATAAGTAAGTAAATTAATATGTCATACATAGGAATCATAAAATGACATTTAACGGATGTCTGCCTATGGTCACGTAGAAATAAACAACCTATAAATGACGTTCAGTAACTGTATTATACGAGTGATAGATGATAATATGATACAAAGGATGTAAGGGTTTACGTATAAGAGAAGCGAGGAAAGTTTGAAAATACAAGACAATTTAATTTGGCCAAACGTGAGATGTGATTAATGACTTCCCTAGTCTAATTGTAGTGTAATTGATTATTATCTGACTAGTAGCAAGCTTTCACTCATTATCATCGTTTGTTTTACAGGTAGGTGCATTGCTTATGTTCGCATCCCCAGTTCATTTTTTCGATGCTTTCCACATGGTCAATTATTTGTTTCGCTGCTGTAGAAAGTAATGGAAAACCTAACTCAATTTCAAGAGAGCATTTTACACACATGGCATGTGCTCCCTGGGCGTTTTATAAGAGATGATCAACAGTTTCCATGAATAGTGGGCCAGCCTTCGTCATTATTACTAATACTTATCGTTATAGTGAATAACCATAATTTTTTTGGGAAAAGCTAACCACAAAAATCAGTCATTTCTGGGCACAAAGCTACTAATATATACCATTTCAACCTATTCAATTCCTAACTTTGCATTCGTAGACATAATTCAGTATTCAAATGTGCCTTCAGCTGTAAAAAGTATTCCAAATATTCTATTTTAATTTGATAACGATAATATCAATGGAAACTTAAGTTCAGGTGAGAAAAACTTTAACTCCAACCAAGTACTTCTAATAATTTTACCACAACGGATCACACTTCTACAACTCCGAACACACCAAAACGTTATTTATACAAATATTTTCGTGTGTTTCCTTCTTCTACCACATACATAGTAGATAAAGAAGGTACTGTTTTTCGCTCAAAAATTTAATATCGAAATATCACCATTGAATACAAGTTTTACGATGCCCTGAACTCCCCTAAAACATCTTTTTGGAATAATGTTGCTCGTTTTTTACTACTTTAAAGCTATGGCCATCTCCATAGTTGCTCTCTCTCCCTCTCTCTCCCTCTCTCTCCCATAAGGTTGATGGTATTGTATAAGAGATATAAAATACGAGATGAGGTGACATATTGGAAGAAATTGAAACATAAGTAAAGATAGGGAGATAATAGTATGATAAATAACTGTTACCTTAATGTATGGCCTCATTTCATGTCTATAACATTATAAATATTGAAGCTTATGTTTGTGGTATATGTAGTTGCAAAACTGCAAAAGATAGGGTAAGTTGGGTTGGTTAGAAAGCATATTACGTAGACTTGGTATGATTAATCATAGTTTTATGACAAAAATTACATCACCCAAAATATAAATTATAGTTATATAAAATTGACTTCAGTCCAGCTTATACAATAGTACTTTGAATTATAAGACGAGAGATGACCAACGTCTTTTAAATGTGTCACACGAATATATTCACAAAATTCCTCCTTTTGCGAACTCTCTAAATGGGAACTTTTACTTTCTCGAAAACAGCCCTAACAATTTTGATTAAACTACGACATGCTTGAGGTGAGTGAATGGTTATTCATGTTATAACTCTGTTATGTTTCTTAAATATTAAGGATAGACAGAAACGTACGACACAAGGAATCTGATATTTTGCATTTTCACGACCAACTACCCAATATTGTTTACTTACTGCAAAATATTATTACGAAAGGTTATATTTTTATTTACTACATGTTAGTTGGAAGAAAAACTTTTAGGACGTTATAAGAATCTATGGTTAGCTTTGTAAAAGACGACTGGTATGTGTTGACCTTATAATTCCATATTATTTCTATTTCATTGTTTAAAATAACTGAATAACCACAGCATATTAAAAAATCTGTAATATTACATTCATATGACTCTCTTTACGCCGTACCGTTTGTTTTTGGAATACAAATTATGCCATGAAGGCATTTTTTTCAGATCTTTATCAGATAAACCTTTGTATAAATATCTACTTTACGTATTTACTTCGCTGAACAATGGCTCAAGAACATAGAATCTAATGGTCTATACTATGAAAATTAGTTAACCCTTAAATGCATGGTGTAGCAAATATGCAACATTGGGCTGTATTCAACTTCAGAAATGTTTTAGTGTAACTTTTTTATCATATTGTACCGGGCTTTTTCAGTTACACGCGAAAGTTTTGAGCCTTTTGATTTGTAAAATTATATTATTTTTACAATTACATTGTAGCTTTTTATTTATAAAAAGGCAAAATCTAAGCAACTGCAGTCAAATGATGTTCCATCAACATCCACGCGGGCCATCATACCGATTATTATACTTGGACCTTCCCGGGCCTTTACCACAGGTACATTTGACTGCAGTTGTCAGAATTTGAACTCATGACGTTTGGCTTTGAACGGATAACCAGTTCATTCGTTATCTATTGCTTTAAAGACCATGGCTGTTCTAATTAATTTCGTTGAGACACCTCATAAAGCGGTATGAAAAACAGGATTATGAAATACAGCAAGAGTGGCATAAGTAGCAAAAGAATTTATTTCATTTAAGGATTATTTGTCAAAAGAATCTCAAATAATCATTTTCCTTAAAAACGACATTAGTTATGAGGCAGTATCTATTATCTTACTCTTAATGTCCATAACATCTGAAATAACACCTAAAAGCTTAATTATCGCAGAGTGCCGCAAAATCACAAAACAGTTAATTTATTTATGTAAAAGACTAATACTACATTGGATACCAGCGCATTTCGGAATAAGTGGCAATGAAACATCTGACTTTCTAGCCTAGAGAGGTAGTAAGTTTGCGTTCAACTCATCTGATCCACTAAGTTATCTCTCTATCAAAACATAATTATTCTATATAATTGGGTATATAAACATATAACCAAAACGTGAAAGAAGACAATATATTACAAACAAAAGGATTTTTTTTGGATAATGTACGTAACAGTACGACTAGAATCAATACACTACCAACAATGTCCTCTGTAGCAACTTTAAAACTCCTAACTGTCTGAATAATCATTTATTCAGGATTGGTATAGTGAGATCTCCTCTGTGTCCTTTCTATACACTTAAAGAATATATCAATGAAAACCACCTGCTCCGTTGTCCAACCTTTAGTCAACATAACAACATAACATCAAAATACTGGAGTACATGGTAACACTGCGTAACACTAGTTAAGAACTAACTATAATAAATAAAGTATAATACAAGCATAGATTGGTGAAATTAAAACCAATATTATATTTTCTAATTGACATGCAATGACAGCTGTTGAATGTTTTAGTGTGTTTGGTGCTGTCATCTTTAACTTGGAAATGTTACTAATGTAAGAGTTGACTGTGATACGCCTGAGAGGTATGTATTACACCACACACCACTGCAGTAAGCCGCTGCCGCAGAGACTGACAGTGCAACTGCTAACCACCTCAAGTAACTAATGTATTATCTCACTCTGGCGCCTTATTAACTATTAACAGCGTGTTACTGCTGTCTTGGCATGGTTTAGGGGGAAGCCCTTCCTTAGTCTTTCACCTCACCGTCATTAAAACTAATACTCTGACATAATCTGTTACAATATTATGATTACATTTACTAATAGTTTTTAAAAACAAGCCAGTTTTATTGTCTTTACTATGTACTCACGACACGTAAAAGAACTACAGTTTTCAATGCATATATGGAAATGTTGCATGGAAAATAGTACAATTTTTAGAAAAATGTATTTGTATGTATGAGCGAGAGGAGGGTGGCAAAATTAAAATCGGAAATCAATTAAATACCAAACTTGATTCAGCGTCTTCCAAAAATGCCACAGGAAGAATTTTTATAATCTTCTCGCCTCAAAATTCCCTTTAATTTGACTCGACATGACTTTTACGTAACTTAAATCGCAATGATAGAAAAAAAAATCCGATTTAAATATATTATCTCGTTAAAGCACATGTTTGACATTTAATATGTTTATGTCAAATATTATTTCTGTAAGGCTATTTCCAAGGTACTCCATCTTATTGGTTTTATACTCAATCATTAGTCAAATATGAAGACATTATTTGTTTTTATGTCCTTTCCATTCAAAGACAATGGGATTTCAAAGCCCTCACATACACAACCAATTCTTCAACGATTTTACCATCCTTTAAGTCTACTGTGGTTCCCTTATCCTGTCATGCCAAGAAGTACATATGTCAAAATGTATAGTAGAACATGAAGAAGACAAAATAATAAGCCTTTTTAAGAATAACTTATAACCGGTAATCGAAAAGTTGCTCCGCAGTTTTCGTGAAAGATTCCCCTATACACGTGAATTCCAGTAGCAGCACTGAGTTAAGAAGCTATACTAAATTTACGTATCTAATTCATCAAAGATAATGATGATGTAATATGAAGGTAACTTGTTTAAAGAAGTTGTTGAAATTGTTTATGACTTTCTTAAATTCATGGATTCACTCGTTTTAATTTACTTTTAAGCACTGCAATTAAAGTCTCTTCTGTTACAGATGTTATGTAATCTGTTTGCAACTCATCAATTTTTAAGGGATTATTCTTGTAAACCGAAGCTTCAGCTGCATCCGAATCAATATAATCAGGAGGGCTCAGAATAGGAATTTGAGGAGGCCAGAAGCCCCGAGAAATTAGTCTTTCCCCAAATTTTTTTACTAAAACTCCGTAGAGTGATATGGTGTGTGGGCAGTGGTTATGTCTTGAAAGAATTCGCCGCTCACCTTCCTTCATTTAGCTGTGCAATAAACGGAATTATATAGAGTATCCGAGCAGTTCACATCGGACTTACTTGAGTTGTTGAAACAAACTGGTCCAATAGTTTGCGAGCGATATCGCATATAATACTCCAATTTTGCGAATGTAAACGGGTTTTCTGGATAGCATTAGTATTTTAGTATACCATGTGTGTATCTCGAATTTAGACATCCGGATAAGTGAAACCAAGCTTCACCGGAAATATGTATTTTATTACTATGCATAATAAAACATCTAGTATCATTCACAATTGTGCACCCTTTTCTCGTAAACTCTGGGTTTTAATTCCTGGATGACTGAAAATTTGTTCCTACAACCAGGGTACTTTTTTATTACTTTGTATGCTGAAGCATAAGTCTGCCTGTTGCCCGCCTCGGTAGCGTAGATGGTAGCATGTCTGCCTCACGTTTAAGAGGTCCCGAGTTCGAATCTCGGTCAGGGTGAGTTACCTGGATAAGGTTTTTCCGGGGTTTTTCCTCATCCTTCAAGACGAATGTCGGGTAACTCTAAGCTCCGTGGACCCTGGACTCATTTGAGCACCATTTCACCCAGTTCATTCACCGTTCGATATAACTTAAAGTTGGGGCGGACGTAAATTAAAAAAAAGTCTGCCTGTTTTATTTCTGTTAAGACACTCGTCTAGTACAGGTCGTAGTACCGTCTCATGAAATAAAATCACGCACTGTACCTCGGCGTGAGTTACTGAACATAGCATCAAAATTTTGTTTCACTTTCGCTATGTAATTTCCGCGTTCATTTAAACGCTTTCCATTAGAAACACACGTTGCTCTGTAGAATATTGTTGTCACCTTATAAACAAGTCAATGTCGTCAAGACATCAGAATAATAACGGATGTCCTGGTGGCCACAGATTATGTGTCATAAACGTAAACAATTACAATCGGTCAAAGCAGAATGAAGAAAATCTAGTAGTATCGATCGTTAGACACTAATACGGCGCGGAGGAAGTTCTTCGTGACCCGTTACAAGAGTACAGAAAGACATATGAGTGCAAAATATCAAGTTTTTCCTCTGTTGGTCAAGTTATATCTCTTTAAAACAAATTTTATTTCAAATAATTTTGTGGCATCGGGTATTTCTAAGGCATTCGTTGTTATTGTTTTGTTATTACAAATTTTAAATCCATAAGTATATATGCGATATCAATTCAATCTATTGTATTTTCTTTGTACCTACAACGAAATGTGGAATAAAATCTTTTATCTCAAGTTGAAACAGAGAGAAAATTGAGCTATTGTAAGAGTGTAGAAATAAGCATAATGACAAGGAAAGCAATGTGAACGTATCATAGCAGATTTTCCAGAATTTCTCCTTCACTGCAGCCTTATATATACAGGATGTTTCAGAAATACTTTTACAAACTAAAGAAGGAAAAAGTTCATACGAACATATGTCCCATATTCCTTTGTTTTCTCGTTAGTAGGTGCTCAACACAGCGGTACACTTATAACACACAAAACTCATAATAAATACTCAGTGTCCTCTTGCTTCTATGCATGTCTGTACTCGTCGAATCATGGAATGTCACACTCTTTCAAAAACTCCGGGATGGTGACGAATGGTTTCTCAGGTTTCCATAACACGTCGATGAAGCGTTTCTGCATCCGGAATGGTAGCTCCATAAACCAATGATTTAAGATGACCCTACAGGCAAAAATCCACAGGTTTGAGTTCGGGGGAAAGTGCAGGCCATGGAGCTGGTCCTCTGCCAATGCGTCGGTCATAGTAGATACCAGTCAGAGCATCTCGAACAATGCGACTTAAATGTGCCAGAGCCCCATCATGCATAAACCACGATTTTATCTTGTTTGCAGGGGCACATCCTCGTAAAGTAGGTCGGGAAGAGTATTCTGTATAAAATCCTGTATAGAGCACCAGTAAGGCATGCTGGTAAAACGTATGGACGTACCAGACAGTCACCTACAATGCCAGCTAAATTGTTGCTCATGTCTAGCCTGAAGTACGGTCTGAGGATTACGATCTGCCCATACGTATACGTTGTGTAATTTAATAATTCCATCTCTCCCAAACGTTGCCTCTTCTGTAAACAAAACTGACGAGACAAACCATGGATTGGCTGTTTGTGCTACAAACCATCAGCAAAAGTTATCCCGTGGTGGATAATCGGCAGGCGAAAGGCGCTGCACACGTTGAATATGATATAGGTACAGGAGCTGTTCGTGAAGTACCCTCCATACCGGCACGTGTACTGATACCTGGATCGTCTTCGACACACTTTAACATCCGTGCTTCGTGTTCCGGCGTACGAACAACTCTTGGTCTTCCTCGATCAATAGTCTGTAGTGCAATGAGCCCTGTCTCAGCAAGGCGACGATAAACAGCGACAAAGGTTGGATGACTCGGTTGACTTCGGTCTGGAAACTCCAAATGATAGAGCCGTGCAGGCTCGTGTCCATTAGTATTTATGTGACCATATATAAAAGTCATGTCTGCCTGTTCACGAAATGAATATACAGCCATGGTGGAAAGAAACACGTGCAGTTAAATTACATGTACACAAATGAAACGTTGATAACAATTGACAAATGCAAACAAGTCTCCATGGCAACACTTCGCTATATACCTATGTAGTACAATAGGTCAAAGCCTTCTATTAGTGCAGTTTTGAGTTTGGATTCCGAAGGCCGTTGAACTCACTTTCATTGTGACGAGAAAACCAAGGATTATGAGACATGCGTTCATATGAACTTTTTCCCTTCTTTTGGTCTGTGGAACCCATACCTGAAGTTCGTAAAAGTATTTTTGAAACATTTTTATGTAATAAAATGTTTGGTATCGGTGTGTCAAAAACAGCATAAATCAAAATAAAAGTCATTTACTTGCTTTAGTAAAGGTTTACGTCAGCAAGTTGCGATAAAATATGTAGTTTATCCTAAACTAAAAATATTTTCCAAGTGTCTTCGTCAAAATCGATAAGGCCGATAGTCACTTTAAAAATGCTCCATTAACAAACTACTTAGCATATCTATTAATGCTGTAAAAATGATTTTAAGCTAATTTCAGCAACATCTATGATTTTCACAAAGGCACAAGTGCAGAATTCTCCGGATCCATCATTATACATTAATTCTGGTATTTATAAACTTAGTTGATTTGGAATTTTACCTCCTGTATATTTTGATGGCGTTGAGGGTATATTTTAAACGTCAGACGAATTCTGTAAATATTATCAGAGCTAAAATTTGGCCAAACATTTGATAAAATGTCAAAAACTATCTTTCATGTGTACATAGAACCTATATATAATCTCTGTGTAGCCTTATAGAGGTTCTGAAGCTATTTATATGTCCAGGAGCACACTTGACACTTTATTTCCAATGCCTGTTACTCGACTTTAATTTTTGTCGCACTTTTGCTCATTAAATCAGAAGGTCAGAGAAAATAAATTTAAAAAACAGGGATATCATAATTGTTACCCTTAAATCGATCAAAGATGACGTAATTAATCCGCCCAATGAGTATAATTTATGCAGAAGTTGCACTCAGCGGTTAATTTTTTTCTGGAATAAACATAAGAGCAAAAAGTTCTACATTTGTGGTTTTGTATATTAATATTTAAATAATGTATCAATAATTTTATTTGCTTTAAAACTGCGACTTCTATTCTGTGTAAAAGCTACAACGATAATAACTAATTTTATCTACTGTAACGGGATTTTATTTTCGTTCTTCTTCAACTAATAAGAAGCAAGCCAACTTTTTGTAACATCCAAGTCGAGTTTTAATCTACTGAGAGTCGTGAGATCTTTTCTCAGGTGTGGATGCGGATTTTTGGTGAAAATAAAATTTAGATGAGTCCAATTTTATAATATATTATTTAATTATATAATATGAACTATGATTCACTCTTATCTATTATAAATATTGAATAACACTTTTTGAATCTTATTAATTTTCCTTTACAATTACAATCATCATAACATATTTCCTCCTTCTCCAGCAAGACACAAGATTCTAACACTTTTTTAGATTATTGATTTTCTTGTCTCCATAGTAATTCCCACTTTATTTTGTGATTGGCCGATTCACTGACACGTCATCACACCACGTGATACCACGTCACACCACTACTACTTCGGCCAATCACACAACTACATACATTTTTATATATTTATTATTCCTTCGAACATTACTAAACAAAAATACTGTTACAAATGCCCCTCTTCGAAATATATGGAAAATAACCAAATAAAGGAATTAACAATCTGTTTCCATATATTTCGAAGAACAGCCCCAATTAACAATTTCGTTTACACCAATATTACACAACATCAATACAACATACATAAAATATAATAATATACCTACATTGGATAAAATATAATAAATGAACATTTAACAACAATTTCACATTATTACACAAACATAAAACACAACAATAAATTAACATTAATTAAAATACAACAATATATTGATGTTTAACAATGTTTTATTTTTATTATTATTTAACACACACATAGTATATATTCAATATTGTTTCAATTACTGTCAAGGCTTTTATGTGTATAGGGATCAGTATCATTCACTTTAAATGTGTGTGTGTATTTGTTACACAGTCCAGGTTTTGAACTAAAGGCTTTTCTATTCTTTAATATACACAATTTCAACTGTTCTTTTCTCGCTTGGTCTAAATTGTATGTGTTTTCTAACTTTACTTGTAATATTCTCTGGAATTCTATTTCTTCCTCCACTTGGCTTCCGCCGTTCTTATCTTGTATTGTATATAATTGGCAACAATGCTTTTCAAGGTCAGTTACATTATTTTGCAATCCATCAAAAATTAAATTCTTCCCACAATTTTCATTTTCATCGTATTCAATATTACCATTTTCTTGCAAAAGTATATCTTCCACAAAAAAAAACTTTCATTATTTATATTATCCATATTCTCTTCTTTTCTTCCATCTTCTTCCAATAATTTTATTACTAATAAATCATTTTCTGTCTTAACCTTCATTTCATGCATTTCGAAATTCAATACACTTTGCCATTCATATAATAAATCATTACCCACAATTACATCTCTTGCCAAATGTGGAATTACCAACGTAATGAAATTGAAATTCCATTCACCTATTCGGCCCTTAATTAATACTTTCATTGTTGGTTAGGTTGGTGCTATCGTTTATATTCGCATCATTCTCTGTGCTTTGTGTATTTTCGACTATTTCATTTTGATTACTTCTTTCAAATCTCACACCCCTAAAATCTCTTTGATTTGCACTAAATAAACTAGTACCTCTACCCCTATTAAAATTACTTATTCGCTGATTATTTCCTCGATAAAATCTTACATGGTTTATTTGATCATTTCTTCCAATTCTCGTCGACTGATTGTTATGATAATTCCTTTGCACATTATTTTGAACTCCACTTCCTGTTCCGGGAATTACAGATTCATAAGTTCGTCTAGGATCATAACCTCTTCCTTCAAATCTTTGATTTCTCACGGGTGCCCCGCCCCAATTTAAACTCGTCCTATTATTCCGATTATTTGTAGGTTGTGATTCCTGTCGATTTCTTCCTCGCTCAATATGGACGTTATTATAGTTACCATCACAGGATGTAGTATCATTAATGAGGTTATGTGCTTCAAATTCGGATAATAATTCAATCATATCAGAGAAATCGATAGGCTTAGCCACAATTAAATGATTTCTGATATGTGGTGGATAATGACGTATTAGCATGTTGACAATTTCTGTCTCAGAAATTTCGGGATTGATCAACTTACTTTTGTTTGCTAATTTTAAGAAATATTCAGTCATAGAAATCCCTTTTTTAAACTCAAACCTACCCGTTGCTAACTCAACTTTTATTCTTCTTTGTCTCTCAGGTCCCCAAAATCTATTTATAAACAGATTTCTGAAAGTACTGTATGTTTCATGTGAAGCCAAAGTTAACCTTAACCACTCAAGAGCATTTTTCTTAAAACAGCGTTTTACTATTACCATCCGAAATTCATTGGGAATTCTCTTAATACGGAAATATTCTTCCAATTCCCTAAGAAATACTTTTGGATTATCACCTGATTCCTCATCAAAACTTGGTGGACTAATATCATTTAGTGAATAATGTACACATTCATTTTGACCTAGACTGTGGAGTTGTGTGTGTGAGGACATGTTCTGTGTGTTTCTGTGATAATTAATATCATTATCTGGACTCACAAAATCACTACATTCACTTACTACATCACTAGACTTCTGATGATTGCTTAATTCACCTGGTAAGTCACAATCGTTTGTATTTGTAATTCTAGACATTTCTTTCCCGTTATTTACTTTTCTAGCCTGTAATGCAATTACAACTTGTGTCAATTTTCCTAAGTTATCCTTTTCTTTTTCAAAATGTTCTTTTACCTCTTTAATTTGCAAAATTACTTCTTCTTTTACTTTACTTATCTCATCAATTTGTAACTTTATTTCCTCTTGGTGTATCTTACTTTCCTCATGTTGTAATTGCATTTCAGAACAAATTACATTGATTCTTTGTTCTACTTTATCTCCTAATTCTTCTCTTTGTTTTTGTGTTATTTCTGCCTGTTGTATCCTAAATGTTTCTAACTCTTTGTTTAATTCCATTCTTATTTCTTGTTTCACAATGTCCTGACCTAACCTAGTTTCCTGAATTATCTCTCTCAACTCATTGACTTCCTTTCTATTCTCATCCTTATTAATCTCTATGATCTGCATGAGCCTTTCCATATTATCCCTACACTCTTTTCTCCCTTCTCTAATCTCCTGTGAAATTTCAGATTTTAATTCCTGTTTTAACTTCTGTAATAAATTAATTTCTAAGTTACTCACATATTGTGCTAGTTCCTGTCTTACTCCTACATCTAAATCATTCATTTTCTTAGTTAAATCGTTTACATTTTGTTCTATTTTAGAATCTAAATTACTCATTTCTGATTTTACATCTTTCATTCTAGAATCTAAATTACTCATTTCAAATTTAACATCTCCTATTTCTGATTTTACATCTCTCATTCTAAAATCTAAATTCTTTGCATTTTGTTCTATTTTAGAATCTAAATTACTCATTTCAGATTTAACATCTCCTATTTCTGATTTTAAATCATTTGCATTTTGTTCTATTTTAGAATCTAAATTACTTAACATTCTTGTTATTCTTTCCAACATTGACTCATTATCTATACTTAATCTTGCATCCTCCCTATTCATTCCTACACTATCAGTAACTTCTCCTTCCACTATTATTTCTTTTCTACTCGCCATCTTTTTAACTATTTTCTGATTTCTTAACAACATAAATCTACTACTACTATTATTTTTTTTTTTTTTTTTTTTTTTTTAATTTCACTCACTTAAACCAGTTCTCGTTTTCTTCTTTCTTCTCTCTTCTTTCTTCTTTCCTTTTAAATTCCCACGGAGCTGCACGATGCTTTAATCTCCTCTTCTTTATCCTATTCGAGCCCCACACGTTGCTGCGCCATTTGTAACGGGAATGTTTTCGTTCACCATTATGGCGGTCGGTATAATACTTTCTTTCACTCCAGAATCATGATTTTCCATCGCTCTTTCTATGCTAGTCGCCATGTTTCTCCCATAAGACAGCACTAACGACGCAGTTACTCGAATATAGTTAATTTAATCAATTTTTTTTTCTATCAAAAGTAATACTGGCTAGCGCCAAATGATAGATTCACAGATTAAGACAAAATGATATATAATTTTCTTGGAGATTTTATAATCACCGTAACATCTTAAGTCAACTTCCTCGTTCTCCAGCAAGACACAAGATTCTAACACTTTTTTAGATTATTGATTTTCTTGTCTCCATAGTAATTCCCACTTTATTTTGTGATTGGCCGATTCACTGACACGTCATCACACCACGTGATACCACGTCACACCACTACTACTTCGGCCAATCACACAACTACATACATTTTTATATATTTATTATTCCTTCGAACATTACTAAACAAAAATACTGTTACACTACTTACCTATAATAATTAAAATAATTTAATAGCAACAATACTGAAATAAAATAAAAATTATAATATGGTTAATTGCCTAAATATACTTAAAACGTAGCTGCACGAAACTTACAACAGACGTGTATGTAATTGCGGTAGAGCAAGTTTTGACTGAGTTTTCAAAACTTTTAGTTAATAACTATAAAATTCTAAAATATAAAGTGTTGAAATCTCTAAAATGTATTGGTATGTTTTATTTCAGTGCCCCTACCTGTGCAATAAACTATGATAACCTAGTTGTGTTGCTTTTTGATGTCACGCATAGAAATGTTGGTCCATCCGGCTACAAATCTCGCTACATGCGTTGGCACTAGCGGTCCGAATGTAAATATTTGCATTTACTGCATGTATCGGTGAAATTTCCGTTTCGAATGAAGTTTTTTTTCCCTGTACCATTCTGTATCGTTATTATTTGTTGTTACTTCATAACGTGCAGCTGGGTCTCGCTACGTGGTGATATGCCTGTTCCATATAGCGAGAATGTGCTTGTTACGTTTATTGGCCTGTCTCGCAATGCACTGCAAATGAAAACGAGACTGGAATGTTGGTATTTCTCATAGAGTGCCTGCCATCGATTGATATGCTTCATATTTTATCCCGTTCTACTTAAAATTCAGTCCTTCCAAGTTGATTCCTAACCGCGTTATCAAATTGACTCTGTTACTCTCTCCAACCTATTGTCCAATGGCTTCATGGAAAGTTTAGGAAAATATATATGACCAGAGTATATAAATAAAATACACTTCTTATTGGAGTATAACAAGTCAAGAGCCAAATTATGGGATAGTTATAGAAATAGTATGCAATGAAGGTACAGTTCACATAAAACAAAAGCAATCAACTTTGACTAAGGCTAGCGTAGAGCAATTATGCCTCAAATATTATAAATACCAGCAAGAAAAACCTTCCCCTTAATCTTTAACAGCTGAGCTGGAAGTGGGTTTGAGGATAAAACGCGTACGATCAATATTACAAAGTGGTGAAGTAAATGATGAAACTATGTAAAGTTGTCAAAAGAAGAGTAACAGACATCAAGACGACAAGTTCCATAGAGTGAATCTAAACATTTAAATAACAGATCTACCCGTAAGCAAAGATAACAGAATATGAAGCAAACTATTCCAACTGTAGTTCATAACTTTAGCCCTTTGCATGCTAACAATATTGTCGAAAGTTTGTTTTCTTCTACTGTTTTGTTCCACTACCTATACATGCGACTTGATGGTTTTGCACACGTATCTCTTGATTCCCTTAAAGAGGCATTTGACACTTTGGAACAGAGTGCAGAGAGGAATACGCTTACATAAAATTTGGCCGGCCGTTCTCCGACTCTGATATTTCTCGAGAGGGGGAAGCGGGCTGTTGCCAGTTCTTTAGCGGGAATTTCAAGCAGAGGAACATGCGTTTGCAAATTTCACGAACCAGTAGTCATATTATTATAATATCATTGATAATAATAGGACTTACAAACACTAATAATCGGAATTCACGCACGCTCAAAATATCAAAGAAAGTTCACCAGTGCTGGCAACTAAAGACTCGTGGTCCAAACAAAATTAAACTGGCAACATGGTGTTGGATTCGAAATCCACACCTAGCAGCGACAATGCTGATTGGCGCTAACAGAGAGTACTATCAACAGAAGCAATTAGTGTGCGTGAAAGTTGTGAACGAAATATCCGAATACAGTGATGTAATGAAGATCTTGCATGAAAATGAAATTGCAGGTTAGATTTCAATGTTTTAAAGCTAATATAGCCCTATATTTTCATTCTAAATGTAATTTTGAGGATATATTTTTAATTGCTGATTACTGTATGTTGGAACTATTAACCTTCCCCCTCTGCCTCCTGCAACAGCAAAACGCCACAGCTGGAGATCCAACGGCCGTACTGTAATATGGTCTGCTGAGGCCACACTAATCGTGCGTCTCTCACTTCTCACGTCATTAAACGTTTGAATTCAAACGAAGCAAAAGGAACGCTGGCTGGCCCCATAACTCAGTCGGTGGAGTACCTGCCTGCCGTCCCGGGTTCGATTGCCGGCGGTGGGGGTGGGGATTTTTCTCCGTCCAAGATAATTCCTCATCTTCCTCAGAGTCTGGAAGTATGAATGAGAGTGCGAATGTGTGCGTGATGTCATGATTAAAACCAATCGAACATAAGTCAACACATACGCAATATAATGCTGTCGTAGCCTGCAAACTTCGTCAAGAAAGGTTTCCGATGCATCGATTATCATCAGTATACGCTTTTAATTGTGCAGTGATGCGAATACAACTAGAAGGAAGTTATCTACGTTCTCTCTAATAATGATGATGGTGTTGTTGATGATGACAATAATAATGACAATGATGATAACAAAAATATAAGAACGATGATGATGATAATAATGATAATAATGATGATGATGATAATAATAATAATAATAATAATAATAATAATAATAATAATAATAATAATAATAATAATAATAATAATAATAATAATAATAATAATAATAATAATAATAATAATAATAATAATAATAATAATAATAATAATAATAATAATAATAATAATAATAATAATAATAATAATAATAATAATAATAATAATAATAATAATAATAATAATAATAATAATAATAATAATAATAATAATAATAATAATAATAATAATAATAATAATAATAATAATAATAATAATAATAATAATAATAATAATAATAATAATAATAATAATAA
>CM060951.1:113834859-113892359 GCA_030765055.1 Mantis religiosa | reverse complement strand
CAGTGGTCATATCGGCGGCCGTTCCCCTTTGGAGACATATCGTTGGTGTTAACTCATAAACCTTGGATTGCATCATTAGATCACACACACATTCGCACTCTCATTCGTACTTCCAGACTCCGGGAAAGATGGGGAATCATTTTGGTAGGAGAAAAATCCCCCACCCCCACCTACCCCTAGCACGGTTGGTAGGTTCTCTACCGACTGAGCTACGAGACCAGCCTTTTGTATACTTGATAAACTGTAAAGGCCAAAAGTCCCACTACATAGAAGTTTTAGATCTCATCACTACACACAATTTACATAATATAAATGTCAGTTTCCGAGATATTCTTAGTTATTGGTTTTAATTTTTACATACTTATAGTTTTGTGAAGTAGAAAACTCCTTTATTATAATTTTCTCGAGGTTGTGCAAATATAATAGAATTTCAAGGCCATCATAGAGGCCAGTTCTTAAAGGTTCTGACTAAACGCTTAAGTCTACTTATTCCCCTAATTTTCAAGTATGTATAATAAAATTATATCTGCAAAACTTTATGTCATTAATGTGCAATAGAACAGTAAGTTTTTGTAATAAAGTTTATTCATGAATGGTTTGAGAAGGTCATGTAAACATAGTGCATCAGAATTTGTATTTCTTTTGTAGACAAAAAGTATACAAAATCCAAATGGTATTTACACAGAAACTTTATGATTCTTCACAATATTGTCATAAATATATAGTTTAATTAAAACAAAAAGTAATGAGACATTTCTAATCAGAATTTATCTTGGGGTTAGACATTTTTTTAAACTTTCTATCCTTAAGGGAAAGTTTGGTAGAAATGCATATTATTTGAATAAGAGGATCTTCATTTATGTGTTCCATAGAATAATTCTGTATAGGATTTTATCTAATTACTTGAAGCCTAGATTGATTGAAAACTGGTTCAATTTTGCCATACATAAGGATATCAAATTGTTATAAAAGAGTATTTGTGCACTTTTATTTTACTTTGTTGAATCACTTTCAAATGCTATAGGATGCCAGGAGCCCCAAAATCCTGAATTAAAGCAACTACGGTGCGCATTTTTACAGAATTTTAGTGATAAACTTTGCGTATGTTACATTATAATAATAATAATAATAATAATAATAATAATAATAATAATAATAATAATAATAATAATAATAATAATAATAATAATAATAATAATAATAATAATAATAATAATAATAATAATAATAATAATAATAATAATAATAATAATAATAATAATAATAATAATAATAATAATAATAATAATAATAATAATAATAATAATAATAATAATAATAATAATAATAATAATAATAATAATAATAATAATAATAATAATAATAATAATAATAATAATAATAATAATAATAATAATAATAATAATAATAATAATAATAATAATAATAATAATAATAATAATAATAATAATAATAATATTATTATTATTATTATTATTATTATTATTATTATTATTATTATTATTATTATTATTATTATTATTATTATTATTATTATTATTATTATTATTATTATTATTATTATTATTATTATTATTATTATTATTATTATTATTATTATTATTATTATTATTATTATTATTATTATTATTATTGTTGTTGTTATCATTATCATTATCATCATCATCATTATCATCATCATTATCATCATTATCATCATCATTATTATCATCATCATCATTGTCATCATCATTATCATCTTTATCATCATTATTATCATCATTATCATCATTATCATCATCATTATGATCATCATCATGATCATCATCATCATCATGAACATCATCATCATTATCATCATTGTCATGTCATTGTCATTATCATTATCATCATTATTATTATTATTATTATTATTATTATTATTATTATTATTATTATTATTATTATTATTATTATTATTATTATTATTATTATTATTATTATTATTATTATTATTATTATTATTATTATTATTATTATTATTATTATTATTATTATTATTATTATTATTATTATTATTATTATTATTATTATTATTATTATTATTATTATTATTATTATTATTATTATTATTATTATTATTATTATTATTATTATTATTATTATTATTATTATTATTATTATTATTATTATTATTATTATTGTTGTTGTTATCATTATCATTATCATCATCATCATTATCATCATCATTATCATCATTATCATCATCATTATTATCATCATCATCATTGTCATCATCATTATCATCTTTATCATCATTATTATCATCATTATCATCATTATCATCATCATTATGATCATCATCATGATCATCATCATCATCATGAACATCATCATCATTATCATCATTGTCATGTCATTGTCATTATCATTATCATCATTATTATTATTATTATTATTATTATTATTATTATTATTATTATTATTATTATTATTATTATTATTATTATTATTATTATTATTATTATTATTATTATTATTATTATTATTATTATTATTATTATTATTATTATTATTATTATTATTATTATTATTATTATTATTATTATTATTATTATTATTATTATTATTATTATTATTATTATTATTATTATTATTATTATTATTATTATTATTATTATTATTATTATTATTATTATTATTATTATTATTATTATTATTATTATTATTATTATTATTATTATTATTATTATTATTATTATTATTATTATTATTATTATTATTATTATTATTATTATTATTATTATTATTATTATTATTATTATTATTATTATTATTATTATTATTATTATATTTCGTAGTTTGGTAATTTGGTGGTCATATATGTTTAAAGATATCCTAAATCCAAAAACGTCGTGCGTTACTGTATAAGTCAAAACGGAAAATTTAAATTAACTCCGTATTTCAATGCATCTAACAAGGATGTGATGCAAACACTTTTAGGTCAATCCACCTATATCAACGAGACCTTTAAGTATTTTCTTTCAAAAGCGATTTTTATGGTTTATAAAAGTACCAAGGGCTAGCCTAAGCACCCTTACTGGTCTTGAGAATACTGCATCACACGAAGTGCTGTCAGTATATAGAAGATGATGTAGTAGAGCTGATCGTTTGATTTATACGACCGTGGAATCACTTGAGAACTAAAGTGTAATGAAAGCAGACATCATGGTGTGCAATTCTAGTACTTGAGCTTTCCTTTAGATTTATTTGTAGTTGCTGTAAATCTCACCTCCCTCTCCACATCTAATGGATGAACCTGGAGAGAAGATAACTGCTTCGCTTTGTAGAAGAGTACCTAACAGACGGTCCTTTTAGGAGCTCTAAGGATAAATAAGATTCCCTTCTAGCCGTAAATCGCAAGCTGGAGTGCTGACCAAGATAACACTTTTAACTTAAAATGGAACAAGGACATCTCTTCTGCGAAAATTGGCAACACAAGTGTTATTACAACCTCCACAAGAAGATGATGATTGTGAGTCTTCTAACATAATCCGTTATTGTTAAAGGACCATGCACTTGATCAATGATTATGGGATATTATGTCTTTACAGAGAAGTAACTCTGTGAGAGTAGCCAATAAATCCAGTAGAGGATTTAAGTTGGTGTTGAAATAGGAGTAGCTCCGCCCTCTCTAAGCATCAACTTTAAGCTCTCTTCTTCGTTATTCTAGCCACTTGATTTATAAGTTGCTTATGTCATCCCGAAAGATGAGTGGGATGTAAACCTGGCATGAGCTACATTCTTATTAGTGGATGAATGATATTAATCATGAAGAATGACGACAAAAACAACAATAATAATAGTAATAATAACAATAATAATATTAATGATAATAATATCCTTGTACCTGAATACGTAATTACTGCAGTTGGCAATAATAATTCGGCTAGGCCAACACATTTAGACTCACTTTTTCATTTGCTTCAGGAGAAATATTTGATATAAATATTAAAACTACTATCATATCCGTCAATGGTGCAGGTAATTCATTCCTAACACGTCCGTCTCTCTATAAACCCGATAGATATACTTACTTGTTAACGAGAATCAAAATAACATTCATAGGCATTTTTACTGCTCCCTTTACACCCAGTACAGTACGACATCGTCCACTGATTCATGTTTGTTTTCTCGTGATGTATTTTAAACCAGGTATGGAGAGACGTAAGAAGGGCTGGTTTTTTCATGGTTGTGTGTTTATTTCTGGATGAATTTATTAAATATCTACAAAATCAAGGTTCATTACATTAAAATAAACTATAATTTTTATAATGCTTCTTTTTCAAAGCTTATAAAGAACGTGCCCATAGCATGCACTACGTTGCAGGAATCACAGATAAGGTGCCTACTAGCTTATACGTATAAAACCAGAATTATTAATTTCTAATAACTAGTTCTCTAGCTAAAATTGAACTCCTGTATAAGTAGCATCGGGAATATATTAACTTTGTGTATCACTCAGAAATGAATGTTATTCATATTTTAATGCAGCTTCCAGAGTTTGGCCTTCGGAGAGATAAAGACAAGTAGCGCATTTGTTCAGCGTAAATATCGGAAATGCTGTTCAGGTAACTAGAATCATCTGCAAGTTTCCTTTGGATGTTTCGCGATTGATAAATATGCTGGAATGACTTCTCACCTAGCCAGATTTCTGTTCCATCATTCCATTTCCTTCAAATATTTAATGAGTACTTCTAGGTATCGTGGCGTAGGGCGGGCGGTGTTATTGAAAGTTGAGAGCTGTGTATCTGTCAGGTCGTTGCCGACGCAATCTAGGCACCTCCAACAGTGGGAAGCGTCTTCGAGCTGGTACTGTCATAGACAGCTCGTCTCCGTGGCATATAGCCTCCAGTGTACGTTTACTTCAGTCGCTTCTCTTTAAAGAATGCCAGCCAAAATGTATAATGTGGTTAGCATTGTACGAGGTGTCCCCTTCATTACATAACTTATGTTTACTCTATCGTCTGCCCACCACAAGAAGGCAAGCGAGGCATAAAGAGGGAGATGGGTTTGAACTAATCTGATCTGGCAGCGGATGTTCGAACGTTTACCATGGATTTATCTTTGGTAATAGATACCTCTCAGATAACGCACTGATTACTCCACGTGGAGTAAATATCTCTGCAAATTCCATTGGCTGAAGTGATGCGTTCATTGGTTCTTAGCACACGAACGAGAGGCGCGTCAGTACTCCTCTCACTCTTACAAGAATAATCAGTGCGTTATCTGAGAGGTTTCTGTTAACAAAGATAAATCCATGGTAACCGTTCCAGCAGCACGACTATACGAGGGTGCATATGAGTCACTCATGCTGCCAGATCTCATGTTCGTTCCAGCAGTCTATTTGGTTAGCTCATGTGCACGTCGGCCGCTGCCTTTGACGAACCCTTATAATCGTTTTACATCACAGACCCTCCTTCACCCAGACCTTCTTGTAAGGTTGCCACCTTTCTCGATAAATCATGGGTAACGTACGAGGTTTCATCTAAATAAATTATCTTATGTCCATTACTGCAAATCTTCCTTAGTTTTGACATATTACATATATGTATATATCGCCAAGCTACAGTTCTACTGGATTCCATAATAACTCTTATCTTATTCAAACTGCGGTATTTGAAACCCAGCTCCTTTAGGAGGCCGCGCAACGTGCAGTGCGCGTAAGGAAAATCACAAATTTCTTGCAAATGTGCAACCAATTCTTCTAAGAATGGCGCTCTCCCTTTTACATAGAATCTATAAATTTCTCGACGAATTAAATCGCATGTGAAATTATCTACTTTAGAGAAACGTTTCCTTTTGTTTTCACACTTGATCGGCATCTTTGGTATTCCTTTCGTCACAATATCTCTTACTGTATTTCTGTGAATACCCAGAATTTATCATCAGGTTCATTGCACGACCCCTTACCAAGGTTATTTGCCAGCACATATTTATATGTGTTTAAAACAAGCGCTTGAATTTGCTTAGAAACAGTTCCCGCTATAACTTTGCTTTTTTAGGCTTTTACAGTAATATAACTCGGCCCAGTTATTCAAACTATTGTCATCACTTTGATTATTTTCGCTTGACTGAAAGTAATCTACTACTTCATTTGCATTTACCACTGCATTTCCCTCCCACGGTCTCCACATCGTTACACACAACGAATTTCTGCACGTAATGAAACAGGTGAACTGGAAGTTGGAACTTTGGCGACTGAGACTCCACGTGGAGTAGACATGCGACTGTCACTTCGAGAAAATCAGGGTTGCTATTGGTCCTCAAGGACAGTGTTCCATTTCTGAAGTGTGGAGATAGATTTATGACGGTCATTAGTGGGCGGGAGGGTAGTTTCCTTTGAGGGGTAAACTGCACTCGCGTTCACTAGACAGACTCTAACTGTAGTGATAGGTATTATGTGTTGGTGAGTTATGTTACAACATTGTGTATTTTACATAAACCTAGCCTCCTTATCATATCCGGAATGCGAGCATAAACATTATGGGGCTAGCAAAAGTGATTACGTTACACATTCCTGTGCCTTGTCTTCTTTTGGTGCGCAGACAGTACTTCATATAAGTACGTAGTATAGAAAATAAGAGCTGGCAGTTTGCGTTGGTTAGCGAAACTTTTGTGCAAATATATTTTTCCCCCTCAGGACTGTAAATGTTTGTGTTGTTACTTGCTATATCGTTAAAATGGCCAAAATGTGTTATATTGTGCTTTGCACAGTGGTTCTACTTATTAAAGAAGCAATACAAAAGGTACAGTAATTTTGTGGCTGCTAACTTTCGTTACGACATGGCCGTTATTTACGCAGTAATATGGTACCTCAGAGATGCGGTTTTCTCTCCCTTAATGTAAAAGCCGAGAAGAAGGTATCGAACGTTGCTGAATAAACGGAAATTGCTTGCATACCCAGAGCGAAATTCCCAGGTGAGACAATACCTAGACAAAACAAATTCTTGAAACCGACCGCGAAGAGCACCTTTGATGCGGTTTAAGGCAGAGAACGGCGTTAAAATAGCGCTGAAATAACATTCCAGGCCTTGGCAGATAATTTCGCTTGAACTTCTCTTTGTATATAACCGACAGTGACGGGCCGATTATCATACCTCCTCCTCCCTTTTATCTCTAGGAATTCCCAACATCACTAACTTCGGATTCATTTCCGGAGTTTACACAAGGGAGTAGTTAATGCTGTAATGGAATATATACGGGCGTCTAAGGGAAGAGCATTTATCTGCCGGCACGTTCATTATGGAACAACTTTCGATGTCCGGAAAGTGAAGAAACATCACGCCGTCACTAATATAGAAATGTTATGTTGCCGATAACGCTGGTTTTATCACTCAATTGTCTTCCCAAGTACGATACTTTAGGCGGGTAGGGTATTGGTAGACGGATAACACTTCCTACATATATTTATTTTGCCTAAATCAAAGTCTGCTATATTCACCGTCATATTCAGACGCAGTAGTCAACTTTTCAGGTTGGCAGTACCGTCTAAAAACAACGACAAGACAAGGGTGTTGGTTCAACTTCTTGTTAAGGAGAAATACATACTGTGATACGCCGATCACTGCACTTCTTGGTACATTTTATAATAGACTCCGAAACGCTCACCCTCTCTCGCCGTCCCTTCCACTTCTTTTCATTGGGTAGAGTTCATTACCCCCATCCAGAAGGAGTCAATTCATATTTAAGCTTACCAACGAGACACATGAGTATCTCCTACATGTAAAGCATATAAGCAGGGAAGATGCTAACAATAAGTAATTATGATGACCATGATTACCCACTTGTGCATCCGTTGAAAATTTCAGCTAACTTCAAATTTCATATAACTTTTTCTACAGATTAGACCGCAAACAAAATGCAGTCAGTGTGCGCATACGCGAGGAAAGCGTTCTCTCCTTCTCGCCTTCCAAGCATCACGTGACTCCCAACCCTCCCTTCGTGCATGCGACAAAACGCAAACAACACGAAACGCGTGTATTTTAATGCTGTTTTGATTTCGAAACTTAAGAGAAAATAATTACCTCGGACATGACCTTACAATCGATGAACAAATAGATAGAATCATAATTTCTTTAAACCTTGAGGAACAAAGCAGTGATTCGGTAGAAAATGCAGAGTGAATGTAACAGTGAATGCTAGAGCGAGTGAAACAGATGACCAGTGCAGCCCGTGTGAAGGAGGAGAGTCAACCTAAAATGATGGTAGAGGGGGAAAGCTAGAGGACTCCAGTGTTGGTAAGCCACACCTCCAACTAAACGCGATTTAGTTAATAGTTAACTTCACTTCCTCCACTATCTACCCTTAACAAAGGAAGTATTGCAGTCTATCCAAAGGTTTGATAACATTCCGCATCAAATACATGGTTTGGGATTCATTAATTCAAAAATAATTTTTATAAAACTTCTTCGAATATGGTGTGAAAACTGCATAATTGTAAATTAATTTTGTGTAACCGGTAAACCGAAAGATATATATAAAATCCTATCACACAAAACATTTGTTTATGATTTTCCATATACTGTTTGTTAATGGTCTGCCTTTTCAAATCCTTATATGTTTTTCTAGGTGAAAGTACGTAAGTATATTTCTTTTTTCTTTCTTTTCGCGTTCTTCTCAGAGAATAGAATTTCAATGCCACTACATACAGTCCGGGTTTTTATTTTGTTATTTGTTTATAACTTGGCTGATCAGCAGAATTGTTATGTAGGCCATTGATAAATTACATAAGTACCATATACGAATTAACAACTAAGGAGTTGTTGTCTAACATACGCAGTAGTTGATAAGTATATAATATTAACAAATATATAACAATTAAGAGTACAATGTGCTTTTATGGACACATTTGAATGAAAGGGAAGAAAAGGTAACGTGTACAACAGGCTAATACATGTGACCAAATAAATAAGATGGAATAATGGTTGAAAACAGGGTTTAGATACATTAGGTTAGGTTATAATCAGTGGTGTACTGACAAAAATAGAGAGTATAATTTGAATTAGTCAGAAAAATCACTATCTTCTGAATCGCGGAGCAGGATGTTTTGAGTCAGTTTTCTTTTTCTAAGTTTCTCCGTCCAATGTGATAGGTTAAAACGACTGGTACTTCGGATAATATAAGGCAGAATGTCTTTCAGAGCATCTTGAAATGTAGATGCCCGGAAAAATACCAAGATCCTGATGGAGTTGATCGTTTCTTATGAACCATGGAGCCTTTGTAATAGTGCGGAAAAATTTGTTCTGTATAACTTGGAGTCGATGAATGTGAGTTTTGCTGGCTGCACTCTATACAGGAGCAGCATAAAGCGCCGGTTTTGAAAAGTTTAATTACACATTTAGTTCACTATATTCTTCTTATATCTACAATAAATGTGTAAATTTGCAGTTAACACTAGCTAGAATACACGAATACATTTTTGTAAGAACAACTTGAAGAAGAGTGAATGTTTTTGTATCTGGGTATCCAAAGAAGATGGAGTTTCAAAGTCACCTCGTAGAGATCTAACTGCTTCAGCAACATTTAAATGTGTATAGAAAGGTTAGATTAACAAAAATAGAACAATCTTTATTTGCGAATATTATGTACAGGAGTAAGTAGGGAAACTTCAAACACTTTTTAATGACTTTTTGTATTTAGTCAGTTCGTTTTCTGTTTTCAATATACGTGTACATACATTCACACCCAAACTCAGTCCACGCGAGGAACATGGAGTCAAGAACTCTATAGTGGTTTCATTCTGGCCAGGCCACTCAAGGTCACTCATGTACATCTCCACTCTCGCTCTGTCTCCCCAGCCTGACACTGCCTGTCCCTATGTCACTGCCCTTCACTGAGAGGAGTGGAGGGCCATTGCAAAGTGGCGAAAAGTGACTTTGAGTAGAATGGTGAACATGAAAAAAAAAAAAAAAACAACAGTGACGATGGCTATGAGGCCTGGAAGCTCTTAAGGAGGTTGGTTTCTTCTCCTTCAAAAGTTATTTTCCTTCCGGCTTTGGTGCCGTTATTCATTAGTTATTAAAAACCCCAATGCTACGTTCTTAGCTGTGGTGAATAATATGAGACGTTCTTATTTGTTATTCTTGTACGTGCCTCGGGTGAAATTACAGGAACTCGTGCAAAGGATGGTGCCCTCTTCACCTCGTCACTGCATGAAACACTCTTCCAGGGATTAAAGCAAGCCTCAATATAATTTAGGCTCCAGCGCAGATTAGCTCTAAAGAACGGCAAATTATACACAACAGGGTAAGAGGATTACTTGGTACAAAATAAGTTTCTCTTATACATAAAGACTTTTAAATGTATTACAGCACGGGATACTGTCGAAAGCTTATCCCTCAATAGAAGCATGCAGAGTACTTATTGTAATTGCTCAAATTCGCGATACAACACAGTAAAGGTCCATATCACGTCCTCAAAAAGCTCGGCAATTCCATATCCGACCCCAGGATAATCTCACAAATTGGGGGTTACAACACATTTTAAAGATGCAAAACATTTCCTTTGATATATATCTCCCAATAACAATTACCAATCATCATGATACCTGTCTCTCCGTTTGTATCCCATTAAAGCTTAACTAAGAAAAGAAAAATATTCAAAATCAGTACGACCACAGATGCAGGTACATGAATTGAGAATAACCGCGTCTTGACAAAGAACTCAATGAGCCTATTTTGAGAGGCATACACAGACAAATGCCACTTAGCTATATAGACCAAGAACCCGCAACATCAGACCTTCGTTATTTTGTAAAACCTGAAACTTTCTCTGTGTATGTTCCTAATACAGGTAAAAACGATCCCGACTGTGAAGTTTTTTCACGGTGACTTTGGAAAATAACAGGTAGCAAGGTGTAGCAACTTGCACCGAGAATTGTTAAAATATAAGGCTCAGTTTTTATATGTGTTATTTGGAATAATATCAGAAATCATGTCGTCCATGTTCAGACTATAGTTTCAACACCCTGTCAGACACCCTTAAATTATATTGAATTATACTTGTACTTACGATATAGTGTAAAAGCTGAACTTTATATATGTTACTTGAGCAACTATCCAAAGATATTTTCTCAGTAGTCAGTTTCCATGGCTCTTGCACCTTGTCAGACACGTTAAAGGTTTACTGTAGGTGCGAGAAATGAAATGTGTAGTGTTTAACACCCGCTTTTACTACGTACGGCACCGCAGATGGTGACACTGACGATACATGAGATGAAGATGGAGCACCGGTGGAATGCGATGGCGGGGGGAAACCGGAGGTCCCGGAGAAAACCCGTCCCAACGCCGTGTTGTCCACCACAAATCTCTCTTTGCGGTCGCCTGGGATCGGGATCGAACCCGGGCCGCCTTGGTGAGAGCCAAGTGGTCTAACCACTGAGCCACGTCGTGGCCTGTAGGTGCGAGCTCGCAGTATATGACATGCAAGTGGGGGCGAGTGAAATAGTGCGTTTGGTATATAACTCGAGCTCTTTTTTTTTTTTCCTGTAATTTCCGTCCTCCAACGTTAAGTCATATCGGACGATGAATGGAACGGGTGAAATGGTGCTCAAATGAGCCCAGGGTACATAGGGCTTAGCGTTACCCGACATTCGTCTTTCAGGATAAGGGAAACCCCCGGAAAAACCTTACCCAGGTAACTCACTATGACTGAGATTCGAACTCGGGATCTCTTGAACGTTGAGCAGACACGCTACCACCACGCTACCAAGGCGGGCAACCTACCTCGAGCTCGCACCTACGCTAGACCTTTAATTGTTTCACAAGGTGTAATAACCATGGCCTGACTACTTAGAAAACGTCTTTTGATAGTTGCTCATGTAACATATATAAAATTCATCTTTTATACTATAGCGTATGTATAATTATAATTCAATATAATTTAAGGAGTCTGACAGGGGGTTGCAACTGTACTAAGTGTCTGATCAGGGGCGACGTGATTTCTGATATTATTCCATATAAAATATATAAAAACTGAGCTTTATGCTTTAACGAATTCGAGGTGCAATTTTTTACACCTGTGCTACCTGTTATCTTTCAAAGCCACCGTGAATCAAACATCATAGTCGGAATCGTTAGGGACATACACAGAGAAAGTTTCAGATTTTATAAAATAATGATATCGCGGGCTCTTGGACTAAAACCGATGCACGCCCAGCTGACTTTGTATGTAACAGAGATATCACTCGATAAGCCAAACAAATGACAATCAAAAGGCATACCTCATGTTCGCGGGAAGAATAATCACACAAACTTGATTCAGTATCGGCCATGAAGTCCTTAGACTGGTTTGTCACATAAGCAATGCTGGTTTTATCATTCTGCCAACAAACATGCGTGCACTTCTCACTCACGGTTACACAACCATGACATCTTTCACTGCTGCAGCACATGGGGTTAGAATTCCACTCAGGCCATACTAAATATCTCAGAAAAGAGGTGAATGAGCTATAATTTTATGAGTAAAAGCTTAACGTTAATCGAAGTCGTCAAATAGAGGCACCGCAATCAACTCAGGATCAGAAATAATCATCCCACTTGATGAGTACAGGTTTATAATCAGTTTGTCCACCAATTGGTTGCACATGAAGTAAAATATTTCCTGTCATGTTTTTTAATGCTTTGTAAGTTGAATCACAGTACGTATTCACCCTGCTCATTAGTTAAATGTATCAAATAGGTGATAAGATACTAAATTATATTCACTCGCTCCAAGAGTTATATTGTGGTCATGTAACATTCGCGACACTCTATTACCAGATCGGATATATACCTAGATTTCTATTGTTTTTGTATTAAGTTTAATACTAGCTAGAGAAGACTAGTGTTTTGCGTATATCATCTTACGGTTCTCCAGATACTCAATTAAAGATGTTTCTTTTCCCATTCAATAGTTTTGTGTGTTTTTCCTGTGTTTTATTGTCCGTTTTTATATACGCCTTTATGTGGCTGCAAAGAGTTTTAAGACTGCCAGCTTCCTACTGCAAGAAGATCGCGAATATACTTGCCCGACCGTAACAAAAATCGATAGTTGTTGACCACGTGGCACCAGTTAGAGGGATCTACATTAATGAAGAAAAACGAGTACGCCACCACATCAGCTCTATGAACGGAACGTTAGCTTTTATAAACAATGAACCATAGCATTCAGGTCCGGAAGAAAACTTCAGAAAATATGGAATCCCATGTAGACTATCAAAAAGTTTTCTCGTAGACCGTCAAGTTAATATAGAACTAGAAAGTTTCATATAAACCCCTACCGCAAGGCTCAACTTTGGTTCTCCTGTTGTTCTGTAGCGTCACTTGCGATATTTAACACATGAAACCCCATCTACAATAATAGAAAATACTGTTTCGAACATCGAGTGGGTCATGCTTGCAAGTGAGGAATAAAAGTGTGCTCGTTCTTGGTACAAGTCGCTATAAGCTAAGATTCAGAGCTTTACAGGGTAGTTTTTATAATTGGATTGCTTGTTCAGATTATTCTTTCGCACACTTCAATGCATCGATAGTTAATATTACTGGGATTTAACTTCAATGAAATTTTAATTACAAATATTGATTTTAATGGTTAATGCCAGTTATTATAAGCAAATGAAAATACTAAAGGGAACAAATGAGCAAACATTTAAGGGGTGATGTAGGAGAAAATGTTCAAAAAATCAATTTTTTTATTGTTTTGTAAAATAGTATAACGTGTTAGCTATCAAACACAAAAATTTTATGACTGTACCTAGTCTGTATGTACCTTTAAAAAATTAAATGCCCTAGTGTTGCATAGTAGCATAGTAGCAACACATAGTCTTCCATCAGCTGTCTTGTAAGCTCACTTACCAATTCTTAGCACACCCAGACTTGCTAAAAATTTCTCTATGGAGAGACACAAAATCCAAATGAAAGCCTCAACAGTTTGACATGGAAAAAGTGTCCCAAAACATCATTTGTGTCTTCCTTAGTGGTGAAAATTGCTACATTTGATGCAGCAATAGTGTTTAATGATGGGAATGTTGGCAAAAATAAAGTTATGCATCAGTTAAGAGTATCAACCTGGTGTGTTTATGGAAACAATTTTGCAGAGTATCGACAACATTCGCATTGCTGGTGCAGAAAGAGCTATGAAATTAATGCAGAAAGAAGCAAGACAGAAGAGGAATTTAAAAAGAAAGGCCGAAAAAGACCAGAATGAGGATACAGACTATGGATATGGGAAGTTCTGACGTAAAATTAAAAGGCAAACTGAATAATACTTATTGTATTTTTAATTGCCTTTCCCCGTAACTTGCATTTTCTACAGCTTCAACCCTTTTCTGTCAAACTACTTCATCTACAGTGATGCAATTTAGCACACATCTTTCTTATGCTACAATGAACAAATTGTTGGTTCTAGAATTTAAGATTAAACTCCAGATGGAATGTGATGATACAAAATATATGAAATTATTTTAATTTTTAAAGGATGCATATGATTAACATTTTTTTTTAAATTCTATACAGCTTCAATAAGAAATCTAAATCCAACAAATTCCACAATTTAGCCTACACACGGCCAGTGTGAAAAGAACAATTAATTTCCATTTCCTTTTAGTGTGTTTTAAAATAACATACCAAATTTTAGAAAGATAGCATATGTGAATTTTGAAAAAAAAAATGGGCCTATGTTTGTAAATATCTCTGCATATAGAAAAAATATGCAGCATTAGTTATAACAATGGAAAATTATGAAAAAAATTGTGCATATTAACTGTATTATCTTAAAAGAGTATATTAAGTTTCACGTCTCTAACTTGAAAACTTTGGATGTTATGGCTATTTATGTAAGACCCTGAATATTTGCATACGTCCCCCCTTAAGAAAAATAAACATTGTTTTAAAAAGTCTACAGTTGCTTCCTTCCACTATGGGATTGGTAGCAATGTGAAAGAAACAGAACATCATTTTAAATTATGACTTTCCACTAAATTGTTGTCCAAATCTTAACAATTCTAGCTATCTACAGATTCCTCTTTGAAACCTAAAATTAAAATAATTCCGACGTACTTTCACATCACAGATACATAACTTATTTATACAAAAAAATAAAATAAAACTAGGTATAGTTTTCATTGGGGATTTGCTAAAGTATCTGCATCACCTCCTGACCATTTTAGAGACTGGCTGCTTATTCTGATTCAGTCTGTCAGAAGTATTACATCTTATAAAGATCCTACCCATAAGACGTTCTCAGTAATTATATGCTACCTTTCAAGCCGTATTACTCATCAGGAAATTATGTATACAATACAGGAAATAACGTCCCTGTTTTAAAAATAGTAGGTAATTCTATTGCGAGTGCAGTCAATCTTGAAAACAATGCATTAATATATGCATATCACGATTATTAATGCTGTCGTAGATGGGACTGCCATTTAGGTTTGCGTTTCTCCATCCCCTAGACATATGTTTGCGGTTTAGATCTCAGAGCACATAAGCTGAGCCATTCTGAAAGGAAAAGTAAATAAATGTTCTGTTTGTTAAGGACGCTACAAATTGTCAGTACCATATCAGCACCTCCGGTGTGTAGTAATTTCGTCCCGCAGGAGTTATTTTGTATGCCAGTAAATCTACTCAGAAGGGGTTATCGCCTTTAAACACAGTTAAAAAAAGAACTCTACCGGTTTGAATCCGTGTGAAGGAGGAGAGTCAACCTAAAATGATGGTAGAGGGGGAAAGCTAGAGGACTCCAGTGTTGGTAAGCCACACCTCCAACTAAACGCGATTTAGTTAATAGTTAACTTCACTTCCTCCACTATCTACCCTTAACAAAGGAAGTATTGCAGTCTATCCAAAGGTTTGATAACATTCCGCATCAAATACATGGTTTGGGATTCATTAATTCAAAAATAATTTTTATAAAACTTCTTCGAATATGGTGTGAAAACTGCATAATTGTAAATTAATTTTGTGTAACCGGTAAACCGAAAGATATATATAAAATCCTATCACACAAAACATTTGTTTATGATTTTCCATATACTGTTTGTTAATGGTCTGCCTTTTCAAATCCTTATATGTTTTTCTAGGTGAAAGTACGTAAGTATATTTCTTTTTTCTTTCTTTTCGCGTTCTTCTCAGAGAATAGAATTTCAATGCCACTACATACAGTCCGGGTTTTTATTTTGTTATTTGTTTATAACTTGGCTGATCAGCAGAATTGTTATGTAGGCCAATGATAAATTACATAAGTACCATATACGAATTAACAACTAAGGAGTTGTTGTCTAACATACGCAGTAGTTGATAAGTATATAATATTAACAAATATATAACAATTAAGAGTACAATGTGCTTTTATGGACACATTTGAATGAAAGGGAAGAAAAGGTAACGTGTACAACAGGCTAATACATGTGACCAAATAAATAAGATGGAATAATGGTTGAAAACAGGGTTTAGATACATTAGGTTAGGTTATAATCAGTGGTGTACTGACAAAAATAGAGAGTATAATTTGAATTAGTCAGAAAAATCACTATCTTCTGAATCGCGGAGCAGGATGTTTTGAGTCAGTTTTCTTTTTCTAAGTTTCTCCGTCCAATGTGATAGGTTAAAACGACTGGTACTTCGGATAATATAAGGCAGAATGTCTTTCAGAGCATCTTGAAATGTAGGTGCCCGGAAAAATACCAAGATCCTGATGGAGTTGATCGTTTCTTATGAACCATGGAGCCTTTGTAATAGTGCGGAAAAATTTGTTCTGTATAACTTGGAGTCGATGAATGTGAGTTTTGCTGGCTGCACTCTATACAGGAGCAGCATAAAGCGCCGGTTTTGAAAAGTTTAATTACACATTTAGTTCACTATATTCTTCTTATATCTACAATAAATGTGTAAATTTGCAGTTAACACTAGCTAGAATACACGAATACATTTTTGTAAGAACAACTTGAAGAAGAGTGAATGTTTTTGTATCTGGGTATCCAAAGAAGATGGAGTTTCAAAGTCACCTCGTAGAGATCTAACTGCTTCAGCAACATTTAAATGTGTATAGAAAGGTTAGATTAACAAAAATAGAACAATCTTTATTTGCGAATATTATGTACAGGAGTAAGTAGGGAAACTTCAAACACTTTTTAATGACTTTTTGTATTTAGTCAGTTCGTTTTCTGTTTTCAATATACGTGTACATACATTCACACCCAAACTCAGTCCACGCGAGGAACATGGAGTCAAGAACTCTATAGTGGTTTCATTCTGGCCAGGCCACTCAAGGTCACTCATGTACATCTCCACTCTCGCTCTGTCTCCCCAGCCTGACACTGCCTGTCCCTATGTCACTGCCCTTCACTGAGAGGAGTGGAGGGCCATTGCAAAGTGGCGAAAAGTGACTTTGAGTAGAATGGTGAACATGAAAAAAAAAACAACAGTGACGATGGCTATGAGGCCTGGAAGCTCTTAAGGAGGTTGGTTTCTTCTCCTTCAAAAGTTATTTTCCTTCCGGCTTTGGTGCCGTTATTCATTAGTTATTAAAAACCCCAATGCTACGTTCTTAGCTGTGGTGAATAATATGAGACGTTCTTATTTGTTATTCTTGTACGTGCCTCGGGTGAAATTACAGGAACTCGTGCAAAGGATGGTGCCCTCTTCACCTCGTCACTGCATGAAACACTCTTCCAGGGATTAAAGCAAGCCTCAATATAATTTAGGCTCCAGCGCAGATTAGCTCTAAAGAACGGCAAATTATACACAACAGGGTAAGAGGATTACTTGGTACAAAATAAGTTTCTCTTATACATAAAGACTTTTAAATGTATTACAGCACGGGATACTGTCGAAAGCTTATCCCTCAATAGAAGCATGCAGAGTACTTATTGTAATTGCTCAAATTCGCGATACAACACAGTAAAGGTCCATATCACGTCCTCAAAAAGCTCGGCAATTCCATATCCGACCCCAGGATAATCTCACAAATTGGGGGTTACAACACATTTTAAAGATGCAAAACATTTCCTTTGATATATATCTCCCAATAACAATTACCAATCATCATGATACCTGTCTCTCCGTTTGTATCCCATTAAAGCTTAACTAAGAAAAGAAAAATATTCAAAATCAGTACGACCACAGATGCAGGTACATGAATTGAGAATAACCGCGTCTTGACAAAGAACTCAATGAGCCTATTTTGAGAGGCATACACAGACAAATGCCACTTAGCTATATAGACCAAGAACCCGCAACATCAGACCTTCGTTATTTTGTAAAACCTGAAACTTTCTCTGTGTATGTTCCTAATACAGGTAAAAACGATCCCGACTGTGAAGTTTTTTCACGGTGACTTTGGAAAATAACAGGTAGCAAGGTGTAGCAACTTGCACCGAGAATTGTTAAAATATAAGGCTCAGTTTTTATATGTGTTATTTGGAATAATATCAGAAATCATGTCGTCCATGTTCAGACTATAGTTTCAACACCCTGTCAGACACCCTTAAATTATATTGAATTATACTTGTACTTACGATATAGTGTAAAAGCTGAACTTTATATATGTTACTTGAGCAACTATCCAAAGATATTTTCTCAGTAGTCAGTTTCCATGGCTCTTGCACCTTGTCAGACACGTTAAAGGTTTACTGTAGGTGCGAGAAATGAAATGTGTAGTGTTTAACACCCGCTTTTACTACGTACGGCACCGCAGATGGTGACACTGACGATACATGAGATGAAGATGGAGCACCGGTGGAATGCGATGGCGGGGGGAAACCGGAGGTCCCGGAGAAAACCCCTCCCAACGCCGTGTTGTCCACCACAAATCTCTCTTTGCGGTCGCCTGGGATCGGGATCGAACCCGGGCCGCCTTGGTGAGAGCCAAGTGGTCTAACCACTGAGCCACGTCGTGGCCTGTAGGTGCGAGCTCGCAGTATATGACATGCAAGTGGGGGCGAGTGAAATAGTGCGTTTGGTATATAACTCGAGCTCTTTTTTTTTTCCTGTAATTTCCGTCCTCCAACGTTAAGTCATATCGGACGATGAATGGAACGGGTGAAATGGTGCTCAAATGAGCCCAGGGTACATAGGGCTTAGCGTTACCCGACATTCGTCTTTCAGGATAAGGGAAACCCCCGGAAAAACCTTACCCAGGTAACTCACTATGACTGAGATTCGAACTCGGGATCTCTTGAACGTTGAGCAGACACGCTACCACCACGCTACCAAGGCGGGCAACCTACCTCGAGCTCGCACCTACGCTAGACCTTTAATTGTTTCACAAGGTGTAATAACCATGGTCTGACTACTTAGAAAACGTCTTTTGATAGTTGCTCATGTAACATATATAAAATTCATCTTTTATACTATAGCGTATTTATAATTATAATTCAATATAATTTAAGGAGTCTGACAGGGGGTTGCAACTGTACTAAGTGTCTGATCAGGGGCGACGTGATTTCTGATATTATTCCATATAAAATATATAAAAACTGAGCTTTATGCTTTAACGAATTCGAGGTGCAATTTTTTACACCTGTGCTACCTGTTATCTTTCAAAGCCACCGTGAATCAAACATCATAGTCGGAATCGTTAGGGACATACACAGAGAAAGTTTCAGATTTTATAAAATAATGATATCGCGGGCTCTTGGACTAAAACCGATGCACGCCCAGCTGACTTTGTATGTAACAGAGATATCACTCGATAAGCCAAACAAATGACAATCAAAAGGCATACCTCATGTTCGCGGGAAGAATAATCACACAAACTTGATTCAGTATCGGCCATGAAGTCCTTAGACTGGTTTGTCACATAAGCAATGCTGGTTTTATCATTCTGCCAACAAACATGCGTGCACTTCTCACTCACGGTTACACAACCATGACATCTTTCACTGCTGCAGCACATGGGGTTAGAATTCCACTCAGGCCATACTAAATATCTCAGAAAAGAGGTGAATGAGCTATAATTTTATGAGTAAAAGCTTAACGTTAATCGAAGTCGTCAAATAGAGGCACCGCAATCAACTCAGGATCAGAAATAATCATCCCACTTGATGAGTACAGGTTTATAATCAGTTTGTCCACCAATTGGTTGCACATGAAGTAAAATATTTCCTGTCATGTTTTTTAATGCTTTGTAAGTTGAATCACAGTACGTATTCACCCTGCTCATTAGTTAAATGTATCAAATAGGTGATAAGATACTAAATTATATTCACTCGCTCCAAGAGTTATATTGTGGTCATGTAACATTCGCGACACTCTATTACCAGATCGGATATATACCTAGATTTCTATTGTTTTTGTATTAAGTTTAATACTAGCTAGAGAAGACTAGTGTTTTGCGTATATCATCTTACGGTTCTCCAGATACTCAATTAAAGATGTTTCTTTTCCCATTCAATAGTTTTGTGTGTTTTTCCTGTGTTTTATTGTCCGTTTTTATATACGCCTTTATGTGGCTGCAAAGAGTTTTAAGACTGCCAGCTTCCTACTGCAAGAAGATCGCGAATATACTTGCCCGACCGTAACAAAAATCGATAGTTGTTGACCACGTGGCACCAGTTAGAGGGATCTACATTAATGAAGAAAAACGAGTACGCCACCACATCAGCTCTATGAACGGAACGTTAGCTTTTATAAACAATGAACCATAGCATTCAGGTCCGGAAGAAAACTTCAGAAAATATGGAATCCCATGTAGACTATCAAAAAGTTTTCTCGTAGACCGTCAAGTTAATATAGAACTAGAAAGTTTCATATAAACCCCTACCGCAAGGCTCAACTTTGGTTCTCCTGTTGTTCTGTAGCGTCACTTGCGATATTTAACACATGAAACCCCATCTACAATAATAGAAAATACTGTTTCGAACATCGAGTGGGTCATGCTTGCAAGTGAGGAATAAAAGTGTGCTCGTTCTTGGTACAAGTCGCTATAAGCTAAGATTCAGAGCTTTACAGGGTAGTTTTTATAATTGGATTGCTTGTTCAGATTATTCTTTCGCACACTTCAATGCATCGATAGTTAATATTACTGGGATTTAACTTCAATGAAATTTTAATTACAAATATTGATTTTAATGGTTAATGCCAGTTATTATAAGCAAATGAAAATACTAAAGGGAACAAATGAGCAAACATTTAAGGGGTGATGTAGGAGAAAATGTTCAAAAAATCAATTTTTTTATTGTTTTGTAAAATAGTATAACGTGTTAGCTATCAAACACAAAAATTTTATGACTGTACCTAGTCTGTATGTACCTTTAAAAAATTAAATGCCCTAGTGTTGCATAGTAGCATAGTAGCAACACATAGTCTTCCATCAGCTGTCTTGTAAGCTCACTTACCAATTCTTAGCACACCCAGACTTGCTAAAAATTTCTCTATGGAGAGACACAAAATCCAAATGAAAGCCTCAACAGTTTGACATGGAAAAAGTGTCCCAAAACATCATTTGTGTCTTCCTTAGTGGTGAAAATTGCTACATTTGATGCAGCAATAGTGTTTAATGATGGGAATGTTGGCAAAAATAAAGTTATGCATCAGTTAAGAGTATCAACCTGGTGTGTTTATGGAAACAATTTTGCAGAGTATCGACAACATTCGCATTGCTGGTGCAGAAAGAGCTATGAAATTAATGCAGAAAGAAGCAAGACAGAAGAGGAATTTAAAAAGAAAGGCCGAAAAAGACCAGAATGAGGATACAGACTATGGATATGGGAAGTTCTGACGTAAAATTAAAAGGCAAACTGAATAATACTTATTGTATTTTTAATTGCCTTTCCCCGTAACTTGCATTTTCTACAGCTTCAACCCTTTTCTGTCAAACTACTTCATCTACAGTGATGCAATTTAGCACACATCTTTCTTATGCTACAATGAACAAATTGTTGGTTATAGAATTTAAGATTAAACTCCAGATGGAATGTGATGATACAAAATATATGAAATTATTTTAATTTTTAAAGGATGCATATGATTAACATTTTTTTTTAAATTCTATACAGCTTCAATAAGAAATCTAAATCCAACAAATTCCACAATTTAGCCTACACACGGCCAGTGTGAAAAGAACAATTAATTTCCATTTCCTTTTAGTGTGTTTTAAAATAACATACCAAATTTTAGAAAGATAGCATATGTGAATTTTGAAAAAAAAATGGGCCTATGTTTGTAAATATCTCTGCATATAGAAAAAATATGCAGCATTAGTTATAACAATGGAAAATTATGAAAAAAATTGTGCATATTAACTGTATTATCTTAAAAGAGTATATTAAGTTTCACGTCTCTAACTTGAAAACTTTGGATGTTATGGCTATTTATGTAAGACCCTGAATATTTGCATACGTCCCCCCTTAAGAAAAATAAACATTGTTTTAAAAAGTCTACAGTTGCTTCCTTCCACTATGGGATTGGTAGCAATGTGAAAGAAACAGAACATCATTTTAAATTATGACTTTCCACTAAATTGTTGTCCAAATCTTAACAATTCTAGCTATCTACAGATTCCTCTTTGAAACCTAAAATTAAAATAATTCCGACGTACTTTCACATCACAGATACATAACTTATTTATACAAAAAAATAAAATAAAACTAGGTATAGTTTTCATTGGGGATTTGCTAAAGTATCTGCATCACCTCCTGACCATTTTAGAGACTGGCTGCTTATTCTGATTCAGTCTGTCAGAAGTATTACATCTTATAAAGATCCTACCCATAAGACGTTCTCAGTAATTATATGCTACCTTTCAAGCCGTATTACTCATCAGGAAATTATGTATACAATACAGGAAATAACGTCCCTGTTTTAAAAATAGTAGGTAATTCTATTGCGAGTGCAGTCAATCTTGAAAACAATGCATTAATATATGCATATCACGATTATTAATGCTGTCGTAGATGGGACTGCCATTTAGGTTTGCGTTTCTCCATCCCCTAGACATATGTTTGCGGTTTAGATCTCAGAGCACATAAGCTGAGCCATTCTGAAAGGAAAAGTAAATAAATGTTCTGTTTGTTAAGGACGCTACAAATTGTCAGTACCATATCAGCACCTCCGGTGTGTAGTAATTTCGTCCCGCAGGAGTTATTTTGTATGCCAGTAAATCTACTCAGAAGGGGTTATCGCCTTTAAACACAGTTAAAAAAAGAACTCTACCGGTTTGAATCCGTGTGAAGGAGGAGAGTCAACCTAAAATGATGGTAGAGGGGGAAAGCTAGAGGACTCCAGTGTTGGTAAGCCACACCTCCAACTAAACGCGATTTAGTTAATAGTTAACTTCACTTCCTCCACTATCTACCCTTAACAAAGGAAGTATTGCAGTCTATCCAAAGGTTTGATAACATTCCGCATCAAATACATGGTTTGGGATTCATTAATTCAAAAATAATTTTTATAAAACTTCTTCGAATATGGTGTGAAAACTGCATAATTGTAAATTAATTTTGTGTAACCGGTAAACCGAAAGATATATATAAAATCCTATCACACAAAACATTTGTTTATGATTTTCCATATACTGTTTGTTAATGGTCTGCCTTTTCAAATCCTTATATGTTTTTCTAGGTGAAAGTACGTAAGTATATTTCTTTTTTCTTTCTTTTCGCGTTCTTCTCAGAGAATAGAATTTCAATGCCACTACATACAGTCCGGGTTTTTATTTTGTTATTTGTTTATAACTTGGCTGATCAGCAGAATTGTTATGTAGGCCAATGATAAATTACATAAGTACCATATACGAATTAACAACTAAGGAGTTGTTGTCTAACATACGCAGTAGTTGATAAGTATATAATATTAACAAATATATAACAATTAAGAGTACAATGTGCTTTTATGGACACATTTGAATGAAAGGGAAGAAAAGGTAACGTGTACAACAGGCTAATACATGTGACCAAATAAATAAGATGGAATAATGGTTGAAAACAGGGTTTAGATACATTAGGTTAGGTTATAATCAGTGGTGTACTGACAAAAATAGAGAGTATAATTTGAATTAGTCAGAAAAATCACTATCTTCTGAATCGCGGAGCAGGATGTTTTGAGTCAGTTTTCTTTTTCTAAGTTTCTCCGTCCAATGTGATAGGTTAAAACGACTGGTACTTCGGATAATATAAGGCAGAATGTCTTTCAGAGCATCTTGAAATGTAGGTGCCCGGAAAAATACCAAGATCCTGATGGAGTTGATCGTTTCTTATGAACCATGGAGCCTTTGTAATAGTGCGGAAAAATTTGTTCTGTATAACTTGGAGTCGATGAATGTGAGTTTTGCTGGCTGCACTCTATACAGGAGCAGCATAAAGCGCCGGTTTTGAAAAGTTTAATTACACATTTAGTTCACTATATTCTTCTTATATCTACAATAAATGTGTAAATTTGCAGTTAACACTAGCTAGAATACACGAATACATTTTTGTAAGAACAACTTGAAGAAGAGTGAATGTTTTTGTATCTGGGTATCCAAAGAAGATGGAGTTTCAAAGTCACCTCGTAGAGATCTAACTGCTTCAGCAACATTTAAATGTGTATAGAAAGGTTAGATTAACAAAAATAGAACAATCTTTATTTGCGAATATTATGTACAGGAGTAAGTAGGGAAACTTCAAACACTTTTTAATGACTTTTTGTATTTAGTCAGTTCGTTTTCTGTTTTCAATATACGTGTACATACATTCACACCCAAACTCAGTCCACGCGAGGAACATGGAGTCAAGAACTCTATAGTGGTTTCATTCTGGCCAGGCCACTCAAGGTCACTCATGTACATCTCCACTCTCGCTCTGTCTCCCCAGCCTGACACTGCCTGTCCCTATGTCACTGCCCTTCACTGAGAGGAGTGGAGGGCCATTGCAAAGTGGCGAAAAGTGACTTTGAGTAGAATGGTGAACATGAAAAAAAAAACAACAGTGACGATGGCTATGAGGCCTGGAAGCTCTTAAGGAGGTTGGTTTCTTCTCCTTCAAAAGTTATTTTCCTTCCGGCTTTGGTGCCGTTATTCATTAGTTATTAAAAACCCCAATGCTACGTTCTTAGCTGTGGTGAATAATATGAGACGTTCTTATTTGTTATTCTTGTACGTGCCTCGGGTGAAATTACAGGAACTCGTGCAAAGGATGGTGCCCTCTTCACCTCGTCACTGCATGAAACACTCTTCCAGGGATTAAAGCAAGCCTCAATATAATTTAGGCTCCAGCGCAGATTAGCTCTAAAGAACGGCAAATTATACACAACAGGGTAAGAGGATTACTTGGTACAAAATAAGTTTCTCTTATACATAAAGACTTTTAAATGTATTACAGCACGGGATACTGTCGAAAGCTTATCCCTCAATAGAAGCATGCAGAGTACTTATTGTAATTGCTCAAATTCGCGATACAACACAGTAAAGGTCCATATCACGTCCTCAAAAAGCTCGGCAATTCCATATCCGACCCCAGGATAATCTCACAAATTGGGGGTTACAACACATTTTAAAGATGCAAAACATTTCCTTTGATATATATCTCCCAATAACAATTACCAATCATCATGATACCTGTCTCTCCGTTTGTATCCCATTAAAGCTTAACTAAGAAAAGAAAAATATTCAAAATCAGTACGACCACAGATGCAGGTACATGAATTGAGAATAACCGCGTCTTGACAAAGAACTCAATGAGCCTATTTTGAGAGGCATACACAGACAAATGCCACTTAGCTATATAGACCAAGAACCCGCAACATCAGACCTTCGTTATTTTGTAAAACCTGAAACTTTCTCTGTGTATGTTCCTAATACAGGTAAAAACGATCCCGACTGTGAAGTTTTTTCACGGTGACTTTGGAAAATAACAGGTAGCAAGGTGTAGAAACTTGCACCGAGAATTGTTAAAATATAAGGCTCAGTTTTTATATGTGTTATTTGGAATAATATCAGAAATCATGTCGTCCATGTTCAGACTATAGTTTCAACACCCTGTCAGACACCCTTAAATTATATTGAATTATACTTGTACTTACGATATAGTGTAAAAGCTGAACTTTATATATGTTACTTGAGCAACTATCCAAAGATATTTTCTCAGTAGTCAGTTTCCATGGCTCTTGCACCTTGTCAGACACGTTAAAGGTTTACTGTAGGTGCGAGAAATGAAATGTGTAGTGTTTAACACCCGCTTTTACTACGTACGGCACCGCAGATGGTGACACTGACGATACATGAGATGAAGATGGAGCACCGGTGGAATGCGATGGCGGGGGGAAACCGGAGGTCCCGGAGAAAACCCCTCCCAACGCCGTGTTGTCCACCACAAATCTCTCTTTGCGGTCGCCTGGGATCGAACCCGGGCCGCCTTGGTGAGAGCCAAGTGGTCTAACCACTGAGCCACGTCGTGGCCTGTAGGTGCGAGCTCGCAGTATATGACATGCAAGTGGGGGCGAGTGAAATAGTGCGTTTGGTATATAACTCGAGCTCTTTTTTTTTTCCTGTAATTTCCGTCCTCCAACGTTAAGTCATATCGGACGATGAATGGAACGGGTGAAATGGTGCTCAAATGAGCCCAGGGTACATAGGGCTTAGCGTTACCCGACATTCGTCTTTCAGGATAAGGGAAACCCCCGGAAAAACCTTACCCAGGTAACTCACTATGACTGAGATTCGAACTCGGGATCTCTTGAACGTTGAGCAGACACGCTACCACCACGCTACCAAGGCGGGCAACCTACCTCGAGCTCGCACCTACGCTAGACCTTTAATTGTTTCACAAGGTGTAATAACCATGGTCTGACTACTTAGAAAACGTCTTTTGATAGTTGCTCATGTAACATATATAAAATTCATCTTTTATACTATAGCGTATTTATAATTATAATTCAATATAATTTAAGGAGTCTGACAGGGGGTTGCAACTGTACTAAGTGTCTGATCAGGGGCGACGTGATTTCTGATATTATTCCATATAAAATATATAAAAACTGAGCTTTATGCTTTAACGAATTCGAGGTGCAATTTTTTACACCTGTGCTACCTGTTATCTTTCAAAGCCACCGTGAATCAAACATCATAGTCGGAATCGTTAGGGACATACACAGAGAAAGTTTCAGATTTTATAAAATAATGATATCGCGGGCTCTTGGACTAAAACCGATGCACGCCCAGCTGACTTTGTATGTAACAGAGATATCACTCGATAAGCCAAACAAATGACAATCAAAAGGCATACCTCATGTTCGCGGGAAGAATAATCACACAAACTTGATTCAGTATCGGCCATGAAGTCCTTAGACTGGTTTGTCACATAAGCAATGCTGGTTTTATCATTCTGCCAACAAACATGCGTGCACTTCTCACTCACGGTTACACAACCATGACATCTTTCACTGCTGCAGCACATGGGGTTAGAATTCCACTCAGGCCATACTAAATATCTCAGAAAAGAGGTGAATGAGCTATAATTTTATGAATAAAAGCTTAACGTTAATCGAAGTCGTCAAATAGAGGCACCGCAATCAACTCAGGATCAGAAATAATCATCCCACTTGATGAGTACAGGTTTATAATCAGTTTGTCCACCAATTGGTTGCACATGAAGTAAAATATTTCCTGTCATGTTTTTTAATGCTTTGTAAGTTGAATCACAGTACGTATTCACCCTGCTCATTAGTTAAATGTATCAAATAGGTGATAAGATACTAAATTATATTCACTCGCTCCAAGAGTTATATTGTGGTCATGTAACATTCGCGACACTCTATTACCAGATCGGATATATACCTAGATTTCTATTGTTTTTGTATTAAGTTTAATACTAGCTAGAGAAGACTAGTGTTTTGCGTATATCATCTTACGGTTCTCCAGATACTCAATTAAAGATGTTTCTTTTCCCATTCAATAGTTTTGTGTGTTTTTCCTGTGTTTTATTGTCCGTTTTTATATACGCCTTTATGTGGCTGCAAAGAGTTTTAAGACTGCCAGCTTCCTACTGCAAGAAGATCGCGAATATACTTGCCCGACCGTAACAAAAATCGATAGTTGTTGACCACGTGGCACCAGTTAGAGGGATCTACATTAATGAAGAAAAACGAGTACGCCACCACATCAGCTCTATGAACGGAACGTTAGCTTTTATAAACAATGAACCATAGCATTCAGGTCCGGAAGAAAACTTCAGAAAATATGGAATCCCATGTAGACTATCAAAAAGTTTTCTCGTAGACCGTCAAGTTAATATAGAACTAGAAAGTTTCATATAAACCCCTACCGCAAGGCTCAACTTTGGTTCTCCTGTTGTTCTGTAGCGTCACTTGCGATATTTAACACATGAAACCCCATCTACAATAATAGAAAATACTGTTTCGAACATCGAGTGGGTCATGCTTGCAAGTGAGGAATAAAAGTGTGCTCGTTCTTGGTACAAGTCGCTATAAGCTAAGATTCAGAGCTTTACAGGGTAGTTTTTATAATTGGATTGCTTGTTCAGATTATTCTTTCGCACACTTCAATGCATCGATAGTTAATATTACTGGGATTTAACTTCAATGAAATTTTAATTACAAATATTGATTTTAATGGTTAATGCCAGTTATTATAAGCAAATGAAAATACTAAAGGGAACAAATGAGCAAACATTTAAGGGGTGATGTAGGAGAAAATGTTCAAAAAATCAATTTTTTTATTGTTTTGTAAAATAGTATAACGTGTTAGCTATCAAACACAAAAATTTTATGACTGTACCTAGTCTGTATGTACCTTTAAAAAATTAAATGCCCTAGTGTTGCATAGTAGCATAGTAGCAACACATAGTCTTCCATCAGCTGTCTTGTAAGCTCACTTACCAATTCTTAGCACACCCAGACTTGCTAAAAATTTCTCTATGGAGAGACACAAAATCCAAATGAAAGCCTCAACAGTTTGACATGGAAAAAGTGTCCCAAAACATCATTTGTGTCTTCCTTAGTGGTGAAAATTGCTACATTTGATGCAGCAATAGTGTTTAATGATGGGAATGTTGGCAAAAATAAAGTTATGCATCAGTTAAGAGTATCAACCTGGTGTGTTTATGGAAACAATTTTGCAGAGTATCGACAACATTCGCATTGCTGGTGCAGAAAGAGCTATGAAATTAATGCAGAAAGAAGCAAGACAGAAGAGGAATTTAAAAAGAAAGGCCGAAAAAGACCAGAATGAGGATACAGACTATGGATATGGGAAGTTCTGACGTAAAATTAAAAGGCAAACTGAATAATACTTATTGTATTTTTAATTGCCTTTCCCCGTAACTTGCATTTTCTACAGCTTCAACCCTTTTCTGTCAAACTACTTCATCTACAGTGATGCAATTTAGCACACATCTTTCTTATGCTACAATGAACAAATTGTTGGTTCTAGAATTTAAGATTAAACTCCAGATGGAATGTGATGATACAAAATATATGAAATTATTTTAATTTTTAAAGGATGCATATGATTAACATTTTTTTTTTAAATTCTATACAGCTTCAATAAGAAATCTAAATCCAACAAATTCCACAATTTAGCCTACACACGGCCAGTGTGAAAAGAACAATTAATTTCCATTTCCTTTTAGTGTGTTTTAAAATAACATACCAAATTTCAGAAAGATAGCATATGTGAATTTTGAAAAAAAAAAAAAAAATGGGCCTATGTTTGTAAATATCTCTGCATATAGAAAAAATATGCAGCATTAGTTATAACAATGGAAAATTATGAAAAAAATTGTGCATATTAACTGTATTATCTTAAAAGAGTATATTAAGTTTCACGTCTCTAACTTGAAAACTTTGGATGTTATGGCTATTTATGTAAGACCCTGAATATTTGCATACGTCCCCCCTTAAGAAAAATAAACATTGTTTTAAAAAGTCTACAGTTGCTTCCTTCCACTATGGGATTGGTAGCAATGTGAAAGAAACAGAACATCATTTTAAATTATGACTTTCCACTAAATTGTTGTCCAAATCTTAACAATTCTAGCTATCTACAGATTCCTCTTTGAAACCTAAAATTAAAATAATTCCAACGTACTTTCACATCACAGATACATAACTTATTTATCCAAAAAAAAATAAAATAAAACTAGGTATAGTTTTCATTGGGGATTTGCTAAAGTATCTGCATCACCTCCTGACCATTTTAGAGACTGGCTGCTTATTCTGATTCAGTCTGTCAGAAGTATTACATCTTATAAAGATCCTACCCATAAGACGTTCTCAGTAATTATATGCTACCTTTCAAGCCGTATTACTCATCAGGAAATTATGTATACAATACAGGAAATAACGTCCCTGTTTTAAAAATAGTAGGTAATTCTATTGCGAGTGCAGTCAATCTTGAAAACAATGCATTAATATATGCATATCACGATTATTAATGCTGTCGTAGATGGGACTGCCATTTAGGTTTGCGTTTCTCCATCCCCTAGACATATGTTTGCGGTTTAGATCTCAGAGCACATAAGCTGAGCCATTCTGAAAGGAAAAGTAAATAAATGTTCTGTTTGTTAAGGACGCTACAAATTGTCAGTACCATATCAGCACCTCCGGTGTGTAGTAATTTCGTCCCGCAGGAGTTATTTTGTATGCCAGTAAATCTACTCAGAAGGGGTTATCGCCTTTAAACACAGTTAAAAAAAGAACTCTACCGGTTTGAATCCGTGTGAAGGAGGAGAGTCAACCTAAAATGATGGTAGAGGGGGAAAGCTAGAGGACTCCAGTGTTGGTAAGCCACACCTCCAACTAAACGCGATTTAGTTAATAGTCAACTTCACTTCCTCCACTATCTACCCTTAACAAAGGAAGTATTGCAGTCTATCCAAAGGTTTGATAACATTCCGCATCAAATACATGGTTTGGGATTCATTAATTCAAAAATAATTTTTATAAAACTTCTTCGAATATGGTGTGAAAACTGCATAATTGTAAATTAATTTTGTGTAACCGGTAAACCGAAAGATATATATAAAATCCTATCACACAAAACATTTGTTTATGATTTTCCATATACTGTTTGTTAATGGTCTGCCTTTTCAAATCCTTATATGTTTTTCTAGGTGAAAGTACGTAAGTATATTTCTTTTTTCTTTCTTTTCGCGTTCTTCTCAGAGAATAGAATTTCAATGCCACTACATACAGTCCGGGTTTTTATTTTGTTATTTGTTTATAACTTGGCTGATCAGCAGAATTGTTATGTAGGCCATTGATAAATTACATAAGTACCATATACGAATTAACAACTAAGGAGTTGTTGTCTAACATACGCAGTAGTTGATAAGTATATAATATTAACAAATATATAACAATTAAGAGTACAATGTGCTTTTATGGACACATTTGAATGAAAGGGAAGAAAAGGTAACGTGTACAACAGGCTAATACATGTGACCAAATAAATAAGATGGAATAATGGTTGAAAACAGGGTTTAGATACATTAGGTTAGGTTATAATCAGTGGTGTACTGACAAAAATAGAGAGTATAATTTGAATTAGTCAGAAAAATCACTATCTTCTGAATCGCGGAGCAGGATGTTTTGAGTCAGTTTTCTTTTTCTAAGTTTCTCCGTCCAATGTGATAGGTTAAAACGACTGGTACTTCGGATAATATAAGGCAGAATGTCTTTCAGAGCATCTTGAAATGTAGGTGCCCGGAAAAATACCAAGATCCTGATGGAGTTGATCGTTTCTTATGAACCATGGAGCCTTTGTAATAGTGCGGAAAAATTTGTTCTGTATAACTTGGAGTCGATGAATGTGAGTTTTGCTGGCTGCACTCTATACAGGAGCAGCATAAAGCGCCGGTTTTGAAAAGTTTAATTACACATTTAGTTCACTATATTCTTCTTATATCTACAATAAATGTGTAAATTTGCAGTTAACACTAGCTAGAATACACGAATACATTTTTGTAAGAACAACTTGAAGAAGAGTGAATGTTTTTGTATCTGGGTATCCAAAGAAGATGGAGTTTCAAAGTCACCTCGTAGAGATCTAACTGCTTCAGCAACATTTAAATGTGTATAGAAAGGTTAGATTAACAAAAATAGAACAATCTTTATTTGCGAATATTATGTACAGGAGTAAGTAGGGAAACTTCAAACACTTTTTAATGACTTTTTGTATTTAGTCAGTTCGTTTTCTGTTTTCAATATACGTGTACATACATTCACACCCAAACTCAGTCCACGCGAGGAACATGGAGTCAAGAACTCTATAGTGGTTTCATTCTGGCCAGGCCACTCAAGGTCACTCATGTACATCTCCACTCTCGCTCTGTCTCCCCAGCCTGACACTGCCTGTCCCTATGTCACTGCCCTTCACTGAGAGGAGTGGAGGGCCATTGCAAAGTGGCGAAAAGTGACTTTGAGTAGAATGGTGAACATGAAAAAAAAAAAACAACAGTGACGATGGCTATGAGGCCTGGAAGCTCTTAAGGAGGTTGGTTTCTTCTCCTTCAAAAGTTATTTTCCTTCCGGCTTTGGTGCCGTTATTCATTAGTTATTAAAAACCCCAATGCTACGTTCTTAGCTGTGGTGAATAATATGAGACGTTCTTATTTGTTATTCTTGTACGTGCCTCGGGTGAAATTACAGGAACTCGTGCAAAGGATGGTGCCCTCTTCACCTCGTCACTGCATGAAACACTCTTCCAGGGATTAAAGCAAGCCTCAATATAATTTAGGCTCCAGCGCAGATTAGCTCTAAAGAACGGCAAATTATACACAACAGGGTAAGAGGATTACTTGGTACAAAATAAGTTTGTCTTATACATAAAGACTTTTAAATGTATTACAGCACGGGATACTGTCGAAAGCTTATCCCTCAATAGAAGCATGCAGAGTACTTATTGTAATTGCTCAAATTCGCGATACAACACAGTAAAGGTCCATATCACGTCCTCAAAAAGCTCGGCAATTCCATATCCGACCCCAGGATAATCTCACAAATTGGGGGTTACAACACATTTTAAAGATGCAAAACATTTCCTTTGATATATATCTCCCAATAACAATTACCAATCATCATGATACCTGTCTCTCCGTTTGTATCCCATTAAAGCTTAACTAAGAAAAGAAAAATATTCAAAATCAGTACGACCACAGATGCAGGTACATGAATTGAGAATAACCGCGTCTTGACAAAGAACTCAATGAGCCTATTTTGAGAGGCATACACAGACAAATGCCACTTAGCTATATAGACCAAGAACCCGCAACATCAGACCTTCGTTATTTTGTAAAACCTGAAACTTTCTCTGTGTATGTTCCTAATACAGGTAAAAACGATCCCGACTGTGAAGTTTTTTCACGGTGACTTTGGAAAATAACAGGTAGCAAGGTGTAGAAACTTGCACCGAGAATTGTTAAAATATAAGGCTCAGTTTTTATATGTGTTATTTGGAATAATATCAGAAATCATGTCGTCCATGTTCAGACTATAGTATCAACACCCTGTCAGACACCCTTAAATTATATTGAATTATACTTGTACTTACGATATAGTGTAAAAGCTGAACTTTATATATGTTACTTGAGCAACTATCCAAAGATATTTTCTCAGTAGTCAGTTTCCATGGCTCTTGCACCTTGTCAGACACGTTAAACGTTTACTGTAGGTGCGAGAAATGAAATGTGTAGTGTTTAACACCCGCTTTTACTACGTACGGCACCGCAGATGGTGACACTGACGATACATGAGATGAAGATGGAGCACCGGTGGAATGCGATGGCGGGGGGAAACCGGAGGTCCCGGAGAAAACCCGTCCCAACGCCGTGTTGTCCACCACAAATCTCTCTTTGCGGTCGCCTGGGATCGGGATCGAACCCGGGCCGCCTTGGTGAGAGCCAAGTGGTCTAACCACTGAGCCACGTCGTGGCCTGTAGGTGCGAGCTCGCAGTATATGACATGCAAGTGGGGGCGAGTGAAATAGTGCGTTTGGTATATAACTCGAGCTCTTTTTTTTTTTTCCTGTAATTTCCGTCCTCCAACGTTAAGTCATATCGGACGATGAATGGAACGGGTGAAATGGTGCTCAAATGAGCCCAGGGTACATAGGGCTTAGCGTTACCCGACATTCGTCTTTCAGGATAAGGGAAACCCCCGGAAAAACCTTACCCAGGTAACTCACTATGACTGAGATTCGAACTCGGGATCTCTTGAACGTTGAGCAGACACGCTACCACCACGCTACCAAGGCGGGCAACCTACCTCGAGCTCGCACCTACGCTAGACCTTTAATTGTTTCACAAGGTGTAATAACCATGGCCTGACTACTTAGAAAACGTCTTTTGATAGTTGCTCATGTAACATATATAAAATTCATCTTTTATACTATAGCGTATGTATAATTATAATTCAATATAATTTAAGGAGTCTGACAGGGGGTTGCAACTGTACTAAGTGTCTGATCAGGGGCGACGTGATTTCTGATATTATTCCATATAAAATATATAAAAACTGAGCTTTATGCTTTAACGAATTCGAGGTGCAATTTTTTACACCTGTGCTACCTGTTATCTTTCAAAGCCACCGTGAATCAAACATCATAGTCGGAATCGTTAGGGACATACACAGAGAAAGTTTCAGATTTTATAAAATAATGATATCGCGGGCTCTTGGACTAAAACCGATGCACGCCCAGCTGACTTTGTATGTAACAGAGATATCACTCGATAAGCCAAACAAATGACAATCAAAAGGCATACCTCATGTTCGCGGGAAGAATAATCACACAAACTTGATTCAGTATCGGCCATGAAGTCCTTAGACTGGTTTGTCACATAAGCAATGCTGGTTTTATCATTCTGCCAACAAACATGCGTGCACTTCTCACTCACGGTTACACAACCATGACATCTTTCACTGCTGCAGCACATGGGGTTAGAATTCCACTCAGGCCATACTAAATATCTCAGAAAAGAGGTGAATGAGCTATAATTTTATGAGTAAAAGCTTAACGTTAATCGAAGTCGTCAAATAGAGGCACCGCAATCAACTCAGGATCAGAAATAATCATCCCACTTGATGAGTACAGGTTTATAATCAGTTTGTCCACCAATTGGTTGCACATGAAGTAAAATATTTCCTGTCATGTTTTTTAATGCTTTGTAAGTTGAATCACAGTACGTATTCACCCTGCTCATTAGTTAAATGTATCAAATAGGTGATAAGATACTAAATTATATTCACTCGCTCCAAGAGTTATATTGTGGTCATGTAACATTCGCGACACTCTATTACCAGATCGGATATATACCTAGATTTCTATTGTTTTTGTATTAAGTTTAATACTAGCTAGAGAAGACTAGTGTTTTGCGTATATCATCTTACGGTTCTCCAGATACTCAATTAAAGATGTTTCTTTTCCCATTCAATAGTTTTGTGTGTTTTTCCTGTGTTTTATTGTCCGTTTTTATATACGCCTTTATGTGGCTGCAAAGAGTTTTAAGACTGCCAGCTTCCTACTGCAAGAAGATCGCGAATATACTTGCCCGACCGTAACAAAAATCGATAGTTGTTGACCACGTGGCACCAGTTAGAGGGATCTACATTAATGAAGAAAAACGAGTACGCCACCACATCAGCTCTATGAACGGAACGTTAGCTTTTATAAACAATGAACCATAGCATTCAGGTCCGGAAGAAAACTTCAGAAAATATGGAATCCCATGTAGACTATCAAAAAGTTTTCTCGTAGACCGTCAAGTTAATATAGAACTAGAAAGTTTCATATAAACCCCTACCGCAAGGCTCAACTTTGGTTCTCCTGTTGTTCTGTAGCGTCACTTGCGATATTTAACACATGAAACCCCATCTACAATAATAGAAAATACTGTTTCGAACATCGAGTGGGTCATGCTTGCAAGTGAGGAATAAAAGTGTGCTCGTTCTTGGTACAAGTCGCTATAAGCTAAGATTCAGAGCTTTACAGGGTAGTTTTTATAATTGGATTGCTTGTTCAGATTATTCTTTCGCACACTTCAATGCATCGATAGTTAATATTACTGGGATTTAACTTCAATGAAATTTTAATTACAAATATTGATTTTAATGGTTAATGCCAGTTATTATAAGCAAATGAAAATACTAAAGGGAACAAATGAGCAAACATTTAAGGGGTGATGTAGGAGAAAATGTTCAAAAAATCAATTTTTTTATTGTTTTGTAAAATAGTATAACGTGTTAGCTATCAAACACAAAAATTTTATGACTGTACCTAGTCTGTATGTACCTTTAAAAAATTAAATGCCCTAGTGTTGCATAGTAGCATAGTAGCAACACATAGTCTTCCATCAGCTGTCTTGTAAGCTCACTTACCAATTCTTAGCACACCCAGACTTGCTAAAAATTTCTCTATGGAGAGACACAAAATCCAAATGAAAGCCTCAACAGTTTGACATGGAAAAAGTGTCCCAAAACATCATTTGTGTCTTCCATAGTGGTGAAAATTGCTACATTTGATGCAGCAATAGTGTTTAATGATGGGAATGTTGGCAAAAATAAAGTTATGCATCAGTTAAGAGTATCAACCTGGTGTGTTTATGGAAACAATTTTGCAGAGTATCGACAACATTCGCATTGCTGGTGCAGAAAGAGCTATGAAATTAATGCAGAAAGAAGCAAGACAGAAGAGGAATTTAAAAAGAAAGGCTGAAAAAGACCAGAATGAGGATACAGACTATGGATATGGGAAGTTCTGACGTAAAATTAAAAGGCAAACTGAATAATACTTATTGTATTTTTAATTGCCTTTCCCCGTAACTTGCATTTTCTACAGCTTCAACCCTTTTCTGTCAAACTACTTCATCTACAGTGATGCAATTTAGCACACATCTTTCTTATGCTACAATGAACAAATTGTTGGTTCTAGAATTTAAGATTAAACTCCAGATGGAATGTGATGATACAAAATATATGAAATTATTTTAATTTTTAAAGGATGCATATGATTAACATTTTTTTTTAAATTCTATACAGCTTCAATAAGAAATCTAAATCCAACAAATTCCACAATTTAGCCTACACACGGCCAGTGTGAAAAGAACAATTAATTTCCATTTCCTTTTAGTGTGTTTTAAAATAACATACCAAATTTTAGAAAGATAGCATATGTGAATTTTGAAAAAAAAAAAAAAATGGGCCTATGTTTGTAAATATCTCTGCATATAGAAAAAATATGCAGCATTAGTTATAACAATGGAAAATTATGAAAAAAATTGTGCATATTAACTGTATTATCTTAAAAGAGTATATTAAGTTTCACGTCTCTAACTTGAAAACTTTGGATGTTATGGCTATTTATGTAAGACCCTGAATATTTGCATACGTCCCCCCTTAAGAAAAATAAACATTGTTTTAAAAAGTCTACAGTTGCTTCCTTCCACTATGGGATTGGTAGCAATGTGAAAGAAACAGAACATCATTTTAAATTATGACTTTCCACTAAATTGTTGTCCAAATCTTAACAATTCTAGCTATCTACAGATTCCTCTTTGAAACCTAAAATTAAAATAATTCCGACGTACTTTCACATCACAGATACATAACTTATTTATACAAAAAAATAAAATAAAACTAGGTATAGTTTTCATTGGGGATTTGCTAAAGTATCTGCATCACCTCCTGACCATTTTAGAGACTGGCTGCTTATTCTGATTCAGTCTGTCAGAAGTATTACATCTTATAAAGATCCTACCCATAAGACGTTCTCAGTAATTATATGCTACCTTTCAAGCCGTATTACTCATCAGGAAATTATGTATACAATACAGGAAATAACGTCCCTGTTTTAAAAATAGTAGGTAATTCTATTGCGAGTGCAGTCAATCTTGAAAACAATGCATTAATATATGCATATCACGATTATTAATGCTGTCGTAGATGGGACTGCCATTTAGGTTTGCGTTTCTCCATCCCCTAGACATATGTTTGCGGTTTAGATCTCAGAGCACATAAGCTGAGCCATTCTGAAAGGAAAAGTAAATAAATGTTCTGTTTGTTAAGGACGCTACAAATTGTCAGTACCATATCAGCACCTCCGGTGTGTAGTAATTTCGTCCCGCAGGAGTTATTTTGTATGCCAGTAAATCTACTCAGAAGGGGTTATCGCCTTTAAACACAGTTAAAAAAAGAACTCTACCGGTTTGAATCCGCAACCTTCGCATCAGCATGTAGCACAGATATATTACTGGGGGTTCGTAAGTGCAAAGTAGTACAAGATCAGTTTATGACATTACACTTGAATTCCAATAATTTTCAGATCTATAAATGCCATTCGTACTCAACTGTTGCTAATATTGCACCATATACTTATTTCTGATTCTCCGACAGAGTTTGAGAATTTCTGTCACTCCACATATTTGTAACTAGGAAGTTTAAAAGCTTCGTTTGGTATAGACTGCAGTATTGCAACTTGTTACAAAAGAAACAAAAGAAGCAGGTTAATTGCTAAGGCAATGTGCATTCCAGTTGATTATTAACTGATGTAAAGGTAAATATTTAAGTGTTGTTGTTTTAATAAATCTAAGATTAGCTGAGAGCATGACTTCTTGGCTATCTGGTAGATGTTTCATTACTGAGGAAACCATACTGAGACATACCTCAAATTGAAAAATATAAGACCATTTTACTTCAACTGTCTTAATACACGTACCAAGGTAATGTTTCTATTTATAGAACAGGTTTCAGGTCCCACTGGATCTTAATTTGCAAACTACGTATTTTACAGCAAAAGTACTTCCTGTTTATTGAAAGTGCTTTATATGCCCTTATTTATAGTAAAGTAATTATAATAAGTAAGAAGCAAATACATTGTAATCAATTTTACGTTTAAACAAAATTTTAATTCATTGGATTAAATTTATGGATCGTAAAGGTTAACAAGGAAATTTGATATTTTGAGTGAGATAGAATTTTCTCAAATCCAAATGAATCAACAATTTGGTTTAGAAGACCAGAGCCCAATTTCAATTTACCTTGGCTTATTGTGCAATTAATTCAAGAAAAAGCATCACATTCAATATAGATAACAAAGAGAATGATGTCTTGGCACAAAGGGATATTTAATACCCTTATTGTGTGAGTATACATTTTGCTAAAACATTTTCACTAAAATCGTACGCACGGTACTCACCTTTTCTCTCCAACGGTGATAACACTCTTTGGCAAACTGTTAACGAATATTACGAGAAGCAAATGTGATTTCCTCATTGCATGCAAATAACCTCATCGTCGCTGATACACAATCTAAATTCAACCTGCTAGCTTCATGCTAAGCATACATGTTAAAACCCAACAACACTCATAATGAATAGACGACCATTATGCCCATAGAGTTATTTCAATAAACTGAACAACTATGCCAAAAAGAAACTAAAATTTTTACAATAATTAAAATGGATGATGAAATACCTTCCTATAATCTCACCAGGACATCACTTAATCCCTAATATACAACTAACAAAGCCTTGGCTTACCTAGTTTCAGTATACTATGCCTCTTTGATATTTGGTCACTTTCTGTTGTTCTGAAAACTTGCAGAAATTATTGCTTCTCACAAACCAGACAAATCAAAACATCAGCCATCCAATTATGACGGATTTGTCTAATAAAAATATACAGAAACTGTCTGAAAAAAAGTAATTGAGTGGCGTCTTATTACAATAATTTTGAGCATCAGTCAAGAATTTCCTATTTTAAATTTGGTTTCCCTTTTAAGCATTCTACCACACATCAGTGATTAAGGATCGCAAATTCAGTAATTACGGGTTTTAAAACAAACAGTAAACTAATGCAATCTTCTATGATCAAATATGGCAGGAGGGACTTCTTGTGAAACTTTATAGAATCGGACTGGCAGATTATGTAATTCGCGCCCTAAGAAGCGCGATGAAAAACATTCACTAGACAAAACTTGTATTTAAGAACCTATAAAAACCCATAATCTAGAATCCCAAAATATCTTGACTGACATGGAATGGCCGTATTACACGTATAACAATACATGTTAGATTAACGCTGATCCATGACCATATGGTAAATGCTACAAGATTCGACTTGCTCTTATCTGCTTTATAAATATTCAGACATCGCTTGCTTATACAGCTCCTGTGTGATACACAACAAACATTCATAGAATGCAAGTTATTACAGCACATATCTCCGGATTGCCACTAATGGTGCTTGGTTTATGAAAAGTAATCAGTTATATCACGAACTTCGAGTTCCTTTTATTCATACAATAACGTCTCTCAATGTCATTCTTAACAATATGGGTGCATACAACATGATCATCTCCACTTAAAATGCCGAAAGGAAATTATTACAGGATGTAGCTCACGTGACACATGCTTCTGTTAACAACTGTTCACTTTATTATTTAATTTTATAATTTGTTTCATGTACTTATACAGTTATAAACACAAAGCATTACTGCTGATTTTTTCCTTTTTTCCAAACATGTAGACATAGCGCATATTGCTGAAAGCCATTAGACTGAATGCAAAATTTTCTATTTAAAATGTTATTAGTGTCTTCTACCACTGGACCTCCTAAATAAATAAATAAATAACTTGCTGTCAACTGAAACATCAGTCAAATACCTTGCGAAGCCGAGTTAGAATGCACGAATTACTTCCATGTTTCACTTCTAGAATCAACAAATTTAATTCTTTGTTTGACAGAGCTTCTAAACTTGGTTACGAGTGTTTAATCTTGTAAATTTCTGACTGCATATGACACCATGTAAAGCACCATTTCTGATTATATATCGTAATTATATGGAAATTAGGGATGGGTCCTCAATATTTGCGATACCTTGATACTTGTATGGTATCGACATCCAGCGATATTTCAGGAAATTTGCTTGGCACTTTTTCAATACCTCCGTGGTGATTCTGTAATTTTTACTTCATCTTAAAATCACAAAATATTATTGATGCAAATAAAACATCGCAAAGTCCTAAACATTTTCTAAGATAGTGGTACCTGTACAGTAAAATTAATCAAGAAAATAATGTGTGTCAATTCACGGCCAGTTAACAGTTCCCAAAATGAAATAACTGCATATCTCAACGACATTTTATCACCTCCTCTTTGTAGAGCACTGGGTTACTGGAAAGACAATTCAAAATTTCCAAAACTATAAGCTCGCCGCTAAACATTTGTGTATTCCACCTGCAATTGTTTTCTCTAAAACACTATTTATCATGACAGGACTTATATGTGACAGAAAATAGACTTGACCCCAAATGAGTGAGAATACACTATTTTTGCACAAAAACTTAAGAAAATGGGCTGTCTGAAAAACGCATTTTGCTTTCAAATGTCTAATATAGAGTTGAAACATAAGTACACTGATGGTTTTTAATTTTCCTCATTAAATATTTACAGGTAATTAAATTCATTGCCATTATACAGTTCTCCCAAAATTCTGTTTTGTATTCAACTGGTACAAATGATGGTATCGAGTTACGAAGTATCAGGCATCGTGGGAAATATCCTGTATTGGTATCAAGAATCAAGTATCGAGAAAAACTGGTATCAACCTATCCTAATGGAAATGCATATTTCTGTGGTTGAGCATTCTTTAGACGACTCCATTTTAACGGACACGAAATAATAATGCAATATTTAGTGTGATTTTACATCTAATATGGTATTGAACTTTGCAAAATATTTCTTTTCCACTCTTGCATGCAAAGTTTTGTATAGTGCATACAATTGAACATTTCCGAAGTTTAGATATAGGCAAACGTTTTTAAAAATGCAGTCCAGTAACGGATACCAAAACTTGTAATAACATATTCTTTGTATTACGTATTCCATCTCTTAAACTTAATGAAAGATATCCTTCCTAGAGAAGAGGACCTTACAGTCTATTATCAAAAAGAGATAAATGCAAGATATTTCTTATTTGTCAATAAATGTCTGAAATGTACATGTTAACCGCATTATCACCATTGATGAGAAAATATCAAATATCGAAAATATTGCTGCATAAAGGTAAATTCGTATTTTTTGGGATAGATGGCAAACTTAAATGCCAAATTTGCTATTTTGCAGATATTTGCTTGTTGATGTATGCTTTTCTCAGTCTTACATACACACATGAACTCTTTACTAACAATCTTTTATTTACCTTGATTCCGTAAAGTAGAACATTACAAAATGAAAACAAGTATCAGTGCGATCGAGTTAAAATTAATTTCATATAAATACGCTACTGAAACTTCAGAGCAAATCAAAGTTAATATTTATTTGTTGTATACATTTATGGTAACATTCTCGGAATATAACAAATTAATGTTTCCTTATGTTGAGGCTAAAAATTCATAATATTGTCTTTTAGGGTAGCAATTACTAAATTATCTCCCATTATTTTCTTATCTATATGTGCCTCGAGTTACCACAATTTTATATATATATATACTAATCATTTGGTTTTGATTTGGTTTACACATGACTCTCTACATCTAATTATGGAACTAGAAAATCAATATATGTAGCTATCGTACAAATTTTAAATATAAAAGTAATTCTTTTATAAAGAGGATAAAACATTATAGGATATACGTATCATAAAATCATAAGATCAATTATTCCACTCTCGTATTGTAATTACATACATTACGATACTGATATCTTAAATAACTATTCTTTTACTCAAAGGCTTCAAAACCTTTAACTACGGTAAAAATTTCGATATGTATCTTCTGTTTTGGCAGAAATAAGTATGCCTGCCTCGGTAGCGTAGAAGGTAGCATGTCTGCCTCACGTTCAAGAGGTCCCGAGTTCGAATCTCGGTTAGGGTGTGTTACCTGGATAAGGTTTTTCTGGGATTTTCCTTTATCCTGATAGACGAATGTCAGGTAACTCTAAGCTCTATGGATCCCGGACTCATTTGAGCATCATTTCGCCCATTTCATTCATCGTCCGATATGACAACGTTGGAGGACGTAAATTACAAAAAAAGTATCACTGGTATCTACTATATGTTAGAATAATAATAATAATAATAATAATAATAATAATAATAATAATAATAATAATAATAATAATAATAATAATAATAATAATAATAATAATAATAATAATAATAATAATAATAATAATAATAATAATAATAATAATAAACTATATTTGAACCCGACACCTCCAGAATTCTTGTCACAAACACAAGCACTTGAGTCATTCACTCGATTCCTTCGTTTTTATTGAGCCATAACTGACATAAACACAATGAAATGACCTTTGTATCTAGAAAGCATTAACACTCGCTGTTGTATTGTGGAATGGATACTCTCGTAAACTTGACCTTCAATATAACAAGAGTTGGTGCTCCAGGCACACGTATTATATCACGTCCTGACAGCGCTGTTTAGCCCAAAGCGAGCAGTTGTCAGGACTGTAGTGTTAAATCATAACTAGGGACCTTGTTTACACAGCAGCACACTGTACTAACCGCGTAAAGTGAAAAATAGCACATCATAAAACAATCAGACTTTTTCTCGCGCTATTCATCTTCTGAAACAAGAGATGGTGGCCCCAGGGATTTCGATCAACGTCAGCTACAATATCGCTCGCGTTTCTAATCAAAAGGACCGAGCTTCGAGTTAAACCAAGCCAATCCCGACAAAGCGTTACTCATTAGCTATGAATAGCTGTCAGCTGAGGGCTTGAAAACATCCCTGTAACAGGAATTAAGTTGTCTGGGCTTGAAGAAAAAGTGATTTCCGGATATGTTGGGCATAGTCGTTTGATACATCAGCACCTTAAATCGATGCTTTGTGCCACCCTGTGTTCATTACCACAGAGTGCACACAATCCTCAGTTCTGCATGGCAAATATCAGCTTCAGAATAAAAACATCAAATGTGTTAAAATTACATGTCATTTTCTACCCATTTCTGCACAAACCACAGTCTCAAAAGCTTATATTTTAGATCTACTTCTTGTTAACCGAGAGAAACTTACGTTAAAATTATTTTTGCATGACTCGGTGACGTAGGTGATAGACTGTCTCATGTTCAAGAGGTCCCGAGTTCGAACATCAATCACGGCAAGTTATTTGGATAAGGTTTTATTCCGAGGGTTTCCATTATCCTGAAAGATGAAGGGCTGGCAACTATAAGCTCTATGGACTCTGGATTCATTTGATCAGTATTTCATCCATCGTCCGATGTGACTCAACGTTGCAGGACGTACATTACAAAAAGGGCAAGTGATTTTATTTCGTTGTAGGTACATACAAGAAGAATCATAAGGTCGAAGCGACCGTGGAAACGCTCTGTGATGGGTTTGAAATTTCGTTTTCTTTACTGAAGTATGTTCTAAAATTTATATTACTAACAAAGAAAATATAGGAAATTACTAAGTCTAAAAAAATTAATAAAACCTGCACTTTAATTTTCTCCATTCAAGTAGTTGACAGCCTCCAAAATATATGTTTTGAGACACTGTTTCTTTTAGAAAACATTCCATTCTTCTGTATGTCTATGTGCAGCATAACTGGAAAGTGGAAGGTCAGATAGGTACTAAACTTTTAGTTTAACTCAGTATCTCCCAGACATGTGATACGCGGCTTCTGAACATAATCCTCCTACCACATAACCTTTAAATAGAACATTCTTGATTTTCAGAGATATGACTAACGCCTATTTTTAACATGTCATACGTTTAAGATATTTCAGCGATATATCAAACTCATCTATTTACCTTTCTGGAGGTAGCCTGTGATGTCCTCTTTATTCTGAAGCTTTTCACAATACCCATCGACTACAAAGTACTATTTTTCAAGAAAGTAAATGTACACTTTCCGCGGGTCAGTATCACTAAGGCGTTCCGTGACTACATGGTATGAAAACTAAATCGGCCACGTTCGTAGATGTATAGTGTCGTGGTCGCCATTTTAACCTGATACTCACTGCAAAGATTTCTAAGGCTATATTAACCCAGTATAACAAAAGACTCAGTATATATTACAAAGTAAGTAATAATTCTCTTGCAGCTGAGCTATTAACTACATGGCGTTGGAAAATGTGCAAGAAAACGGAATACACGTGGAATTATGATTTTAACAGAACCAATATCTATAATGTACATAAAGGAAGCTTCCTTAAATGCTCACGTAGCTGAATGACAGAGAGCACGCGCCGTGATAAATATTACGAGGGTTCATGGTTCGAGTAACATCCTGGGGATATGTTTTTTATTCCAGATTTTTAATTTGTTAGATTAAGTAACGAACCATTAACAACTGTATTACCAATTTTCATGTATAAGTGCATCTTTTGTGTCCAGGCTTAAGTTACATTCTATTTTACTTCTTGAAGACAAGTATCTCTGAAATATTGCTTCAAAGTTAACGAACAAATTTATATATGTATTCCAGATTTGTCTAATGAAACTTGACTGTGCCTCTTTGACCATTAAGGTACTCAGAACCCCAAAAACATTAAGCAAATGGCTTTCTTCGCTACACTTGCTCTTCCTCAACTTCTTAATTGCTTCACTAGTACCTTTTACTCACGCTTATTACATTATGTATTGATTTATCAGATGAAAATTATTTTCTGCAGTTTTTTGTAATTTCTTCATACAATTATAAATCCTACCCGTTAATAATTTTTATATCACAGTTTTATATCTTTAGCCTTCATAGTAAAATTATATATTCCAGCAACATCCATTTTACCTCTTCTCTAAGAAGATACATATAGTGCGGCGGGGGGGGGGGGGTATACTGAAGTATCATCGACCTCCCGCACATCAGCCTAAAAGGATTATTGTGCAAACCCATTGGAAAGATGCATTCATTGTTTCCCAAAGTCCCAGGAAAAGTTTTGCTTCTAATATCAGCATCCTTTCTTAGGTCTTTCCTGGTTATTGAAACAGTAAAGCTCTTTGTTACCAGCAAAGGACGATCAAACAGGATATGCGAGACACATCTTTTCCTTACTGTATAGTAGACTATTTTATGAATAGAAATATGACAATTGCCATGTCAGACAATTGATACGCTCTGATATTCCATTAAGAGTAACTGTGTACTTGCCTGACAGAAAAACTAATGAAAGATTACACATAGTGATCAAAGGTTATGTTCGCATAAGCTTTTCTACCTATTATATTTTATTTTTTAGATCTACAAACTTTTAATTTTAAAACTTATTTTTTCTACTTTTGTTAATAGACACACACATTTACAGTTAAATGTTTGTAGGAATAGAGCAAACGGAATCACCACGTGTTTAAGCACATTTTGCTATACGCCATCTTGAAAATCCCATACTATTTCCATGACATTACAAAGAACAACTAAATGGCCACAGAATTTTAAACACTTCACAGAATATTAAAAAATTAAATAAGTATAACGATATCTTTGAAATAGCTATAAAATACCATAAAATAATTTATTTGCAGAATAAATTCTACGGTTTTAAGGCTAGTAACTAAATTTATTTAGTACTTTTGTATCTATCTAAACAATTATTCAAAATTCTTACCAAATAAAGAGGACTTTAGAAGTTACTCCCTGGGAATTGAAGATATGTATTTTGTCATTCAAACACCTTAAATAAGTATCTTAAGCCTTAAACTTATTAAATATTTTAAACTTATATGTTAATCAACAGCGTTGAGGCCACTTTTAAGAGATCAAAAATAGACACTTCTCATGAATTTTAGTTTGTAACGAGTTACTTTTCTGGAAAATCTTCGTGTTATATTCTTGGGAGATCCTAAACTTAGTAAATCAAGTTTGGTGTTTAAACGACATTGCCTTTTAATTATAGTGTTCAAAACCTCTCACACGAACCCACAGAATCTTTTTCGAGTTTTTTCTCTACCTTCTGGCGTAGAGAAATACAACTGTAACACATTCATAGATCTGTCATTAGGTACATCTCCAGAAAACAACAAATAAGCAGTCACTAATTGGACTGAACATGGTGATCAATAGGTCACTATCATAATTTGGAGTATATTTCATTATTTATGTGCAGACATCTGCTATGAGCTCAGAGACCATCGCATGACAATGTTTGCATGTTTGTCTCGCTCAAGGCAGCATAACGTGTCTCTTGAGGTTCTCAGTCTGTTGATCTTTGGTTGAAGATGACAAAGGTACACAGTGATCGGTCGTTTTTTCAACGTTCTTGCTCGTTTGTCACTCTCCAAGCGGCTGCCTCTGGAATTGGGGCGGCTTTTAGCGTTATCACAAGTAGTCGCGAAATGCGATAGGGCGTTATTGGATGCTGGACGCACTTCACCATAAATCTCCTGACGTAAAGACATTGGAACAGCCTCTGGTTTTGTTCATCCATCTGCTGAGAATTCAGTTTCTCTCAAGAGCACGTTCTGTACATCCACTGCTTTTTTTATACGCTTGCTGGCACAGTTGCTTTTTCCAAACGAGATTCGTATCAACATTTGTCATCAATTTTGCAGCCAAAAGGATGTGTATAAGGGAACCAACATATATTTTTATTCTTTCTCCAGCATATTCGTTTGCAAATAAATCCTTCAGCTTTTACAGCTTTGTTTTAGCTGGATCAGAGCCCTGTCTCCTCACTCTTATTCTCCCTCCGGTCTGTCAATATATGCATGTATATATGTACTTCGTATGTATGTAAATATATATGCAATGTATATATTTATGAAGTATGTATGTAATGTATATATGTGTGTGTCTGCCTGTATGACTCTAATGTCTATTGGATAATTAAATGTCAGGACGGCACGTTGACCATGGTAGCTCAAAGGTAAGAGCGACTGGACGGAAACCAGGAGATCCATGGTTCAAATGACGGCCATGGCATTGAATTTTGCATGTTGACTCTATCCAACAAATATCTTAGCCTATGTACGGCTAGTGTGGAGAAATGATTAATTTCCATCAATTAACTCTAATGTCTATATTTATCCTTATAAAAATTTGTTTTTCCAAATGTCTCTTTGATGGACTGCTAGTTATGAGTAACTTGCATCTTTGTTTTGGAGAGGAGTATTGATGATGATGGTATTATATGCATTTAATGGCTACTCTTCAATTTTTAAATATTCACAATAATTATTTTTCTGTCTGTTTCGTGTATATACCATAAATGTTTCCAAGAAACAGATTCATATAGTCAAAACCATTGTTTTTCTACTTAGACTGCTAAGAAATAAATCGATTTAATTATGTTAGCATCAGCTACTGAGAAACGATGAAAGTAGAAGCTAACAGTTGGTCTCGAACTCTACTTACTTATGCCACGGCGCCCTTCACGGTAGCGTGAATAGTAGCGTGCCTGCCTCACGTTCATGAGGTCCCGAGTTCGAATCTCAGTGAGTGTGAGTTACTTGGATAAGGCTTTTTCGGGGGTTTTCCTTATCCTGAAAGACGAATGTCGGTGAACTCTAAGCTCCATTTACCCCGGATTCATTTGAGCATCATTTCATCCATTTCATTCATCGTCCAATATGACAAAGTTAGAGGACGTAAATAAAATAAATAAATAATATGTTAAGGCATTGGCCCTCCAGAACGTGTTAAATTATATTAATTACATGCAAAAACACAGCGTTACCTTCAGCTTGTTCTCACATTATTCAACGCCAGTAAGGGGTAAAGTATGCAATATGTAATTAATTGCGATGGGATACGTGTATAACCTTACCTTATATGTAAAGTTGTAACTTGTGCTGATACTATAAGAGTTTGATTTATATTCTCAAAACAACTGACGCCATTAACCTGCCATCTGGGATACTTCTTTAATTCGAGTATTGAAAATTCAATTTTAACATTGCCAACAGCATTGATATAAATGAATCGTTGCACTGACATCGATTATTTAATGTTAGCTAAGAAATTATTATTAACTAAAATATATATGAAAAAGTTGTGTATTAATAGGATAGTAGAAAGGTTTCCCATTACTGGTGGCAGTAATTAATGTAAAATATAGAAATGTGCAAGCAAAGCAATGATATTGAGAGAATTATGTTTTACTGGCCATGTTCTGTACTTGACTAAACTTTGTTTTTAATTTATTCCAGCTGCATTGCATCGTATGTAGCCCTATACGGTGATGAGTTGGTTTATCTGCAGTCGTTTAGCAAAAATTATGAATTTGTTCTAAAGCGTTGTTTAAAAATATCGACAGGAAAAGTTATCATATGAGGAGGAAAAAATAGGAAATGTAAAACATTTTGAGTAAGGTTTGAAATAGAAGGAACCCGCAGTTTGTAAATAATAAAGATATTAGACAATACTGAGGAGAGTGACTAGGGTACCCGTTATGCCAGTAAAACCATTATAAACCATGTAAGAGGTAATTCTAATATCATCTTTATTAAATAAAATTGAATTTTGAGAATAGTAGAGGGTAAGAAGTGTGAATAAAGTACTCGTAAAATGCCGTTTTTGGAAGTATAGAGGTTAAGGGATACTCAAACTTCGGAGTTTTTTACCTGATTGGGAAAATGCTATATTTTCTAAAATAAATACAATTAGCTACTCTCTGTGTATACCAAAAGAACTAAGAGCTTTAAGCTATCGACACCAAATCGATACAAAATAATTTAAACTTAATCTTAAATTAGACATGAGGCTACAGTAATCTAGTCATCACCTCCCTCTATGGCTAAGGCTACATTACCTATTACCGCTATTAAGTTTATAAAATATGTAACTTCCATATGCTGAATATTCTAAAACAATGTCACTAACTTCATACTTTTGAACATTATTACATTTTTAATTATGTTTTTGTATCTTATTAATAACTAGTCTTTTGTGTTTCGATGATAGCCTTACTCTGTAGTTCGCTAAGCAACGTACTCTGTTTTTTACATATCTTTGGTAATATTCTTACAAACTTCTTTGTTTTCATAAATGCATCGCATTTATAATTACGTTATTTTGTTTTAAATAATACTTTTATCGTAAACAGGATGTTTCTAAACGACATCGAACGAATATATACAAGTAGTTGCTGAGAAGCTATCTGATATATATAGTTTTTACCGCCAATAGAGCCACATAAAAATGCTCCGGAATGAGTGTGGATTAGACAGTGACAGGAACAGCGAAGCGTGCCTCACGTTGTCGGAGTTCGCAGGTATAAGTCACACGTCGTGCCGCGTGCTGTAACTGTTTGTAAACATACCGTCTTACTCCGCAGTAGCTTACTGGCTACTATTCAGAATTTCTTTGGCTTATGAAACCGCAATAAATACGCTATTGCTTAATTATTGTCTAAGAGTGTTTAACGTGTTCCAAAATACCGTTATAGCAGTCCATGATAGGAAATAAGCTGGTGGACATATGCAAATTACACCATTTAGAGGGAAGTTTGAGGTTGAGGATGGAAGCATTAAATAATAAACAAAACAGAAAGCAACATCAAGGAACTGTAGATAAATTAACCAAAACTAAATGTCTTATGCAATGAGACGATCATTTTAGTTCACGTGTTTGATAATATTAAATAAAGCATTTGAAACTGAAGAAGAAGCTGTTGATATTTACAGTAAGTGATTGAAAGTATTGTACAATTAAGATCATAACAGAATGCTCTGAGGTTAAACAGATAAATATTATAATTGACGTAAATATTTTTGCAATTCATATATTTAATGAAACTAAATTAATCATGTGTTCGTTGAAGTCCCTTCAGCTCTTCCATCAAAACCATATCTGTCAATTCGGCGTTCGTATAGCGCTCCACATTGCTTGGATTTGCTAAGTACGCGCAAAATCCTCTCTGTTAGGACGGAATGTGTAATTTTACACTGAACAGCAACCTTACAACTTTCGGAGTTATTAGTCGACTTTTGCACAAATAACTGCCCTTTGCCCCCATTACCTGAAGGTAGGCTAGAGTAACTGATAAAGTGCAGGAGTAATGCTTTTGTTTTCGTGGCCGGTGCGTACCAATAACAACTTTTGAGGTACGCACATCAGTGGTTCCTGCGCTGCCTAATCACAAAATCATGTAATATTTAATGCTTCATGAAGTTATACCTAACAGGACTTCGAAGCTACAGACTAGTTAAGTTATAAACTACGCAACGAATATAATCGTTCGGTTTGTCGTTTAGAAACAACCTGTATCGCTGCCTGTCGTATGTTCTAAGTAATCATCAAATTATTCAAGTGCGATATCTTTTCTAAATTTGAATCTCAGTGTCGTATTAACATTTCTTGTTCTAGAACATAAATGCCGAGAAAGAATTGTGCTCATATCTAAAAATCAACTTTCGGAATAAGTTTATTACCCCATGAAGATATGGAATAATCTATTCCGTAGTTCTACACGTATAGTACAACACATTTAGCGCCTAACCATGGAATAACGTCTGACGGAGGTTCGTACAACTAGCAAAGAGTGTTTTATTCAAAAATATAAATAAAACAAATACGTATTAATCATGATATGATGCTATGTGATAATTTAAAGTACACTTACTGCGAACAACCGAAGAACAAGTAATTTTATATGAGAAGTAAGCCACGCGAACAGTAACAGCACAGTGACGTCATGGCGTGCAAACAGGACTTTAATCTATGTGCTACCATAACACATTGCGCTAAATGGGGTGAATACTAAACATAACTCACCCCATAATGCTGTCAAATAGGACGACGTGGATAAGCTAGGACATGCTACGAGGGTAAATCAGGCGAGCAAGGGTAGGCCTACCCAGTGAAGTGATTAGAGTTACTCGCAAGGTGAGGTGACGTACCCTCCCCCGGTTATTTATGTGCTAAATTATGTTATTAAATGTTAAAATTTTTATGCTCAAATAAGCGTACTTACGTGGAATGTCCAGTGAATTGGTAGAATGTCGACTCAAATGACATCTAATTGCTTTACTCTAAGCTTTAGCTTCATTATCGGGTTTATAAGTTATTCTTACGAAAGCTTATCTTGCTGACTACATACTTCATTTTAATAGAGATAAACGTTTTCAAAATAGTTACATGTATGAATTAAATTGTCAAATTTTAAGAACTGAATTTTTATGCTGGCCTTAAAACTCCATACTATTTGAATACAATCATAAACAACTGAAAATCGACTGGTCTCTTAAAACAGTGACAGTACTGAATAAATCGAAATATGAATAATAGATATTACGGAAATACTTTATATCACAAAATAGTCATTTAAAGTATATTGCGTGTTTTTAAGTAACCTTTTATCAAATTCCTTCAGGATAAAGAAGACTTTAGAAGCTATTCTCAGCAAATATTTATGCAGTTTATTTTTCAGTATATTATTATTATTATTATTATTATTATTATTATTATTATTATTATTATTATTATTATTATTATTATTATTATTATTATTATTATTATTATTATTATTATTATTATCATTATCATTATCATTATCATTATCATTATCATTATCATTATCATTATCATTATCATTATCATTATCATTATCATTATCATTATCATTATCATTATCATTATCATTATCATTATCATTATCATTATCATTATCATTATCATTATCATTATCATTATCATTATCATTATCATTATCATTATCATTATCATTATCATTATCATTATCATTATCATTATCATTATCATTATCATTATCATTATCATTATCATTATCATTATCATTATCATTATCATTATCATTATCATTATCATTATCATTATCATTATCATTATCATTATCATTATCATTATCATTATCATTATCATTATCATTATCATTATCATTATCATTATTATTATTATTATTATTATTATGATTATGATTATGATTATGATTATGATTATGATTATGATTATGATTGTCATTGTCATTGTCATTGTCATTGTCATTGTCATTGTCATTGTCATTGTCATTGTCATTGTCATTGTCATTGTCATTGTCATTGTCATTGTCATTGTCATTGTCATTGTCATTGTCATTGTCATTGTCATTATCATTATCATTATCATTATCATTATCATTATCATTATCATTATCATTATCATTATCATTATCATTATCATTATCATTATCATTATCATTATCATTATCATTATCATTATTATTATTATTATTATTATTATTATTATTATTATTATTATTATTATTATTATTATTATTATTATTATTATTATTATTATTATTATTATTATTATTATTATTATTATTATTATTATTATTATTGGCAGTGATAGTGGTAGTGATTGTGGTTGTAGTTGTAGTATTGTGATCATCATTATACAGTGTTTAGCAATTGTGTGCGGGGAGGGGACAGATTTGCGAATTGCATGCTAAGGTTTTCTACGGAGTCTTCGAGTTGCCTGCCAAGTAAAGAATGTAAAAGTTTCCTTCCCATCTTTCAGACTTATGATTGGCAGCCTAGCCTTACGAAGAAGCTATAACCGGTACCGTTAAAAATGTTACATGCGTGACATTATGATTTTACAGTATCCTAACATTAATTATTCGACTTCGTCAAACTTTGGACGGACAGTGATAACGTCTTTCGATGAGCTGATATGGTGCTGTTTCATTGGTTTGTAGTTTTATCATTTTATTATAAACAGCAGTTTCTCTTCTTCCAATAACTGGTCATCTATTGGCTGATTGAGAACGTATTTTTATATACACTTTGGCTTGAATGCCTTTTAGTACATATGGTTAGTACAGCTGGTAAATGTTAAGAGTGTGAGAAGTAGAACTGTTTAAATGTGCATGATAGGATTCACATGCATTCTTGTATATATGTAAGAAGTAGAAAAACTAAGTTTATCAATTGGGAGAAAATTGGTGATCATACATGATGTACTTCTCTAGAATATAATCATAAAATTTATGGACTTACCTATCATTGAGTTCTACTACCATGATATCAATAAAACAATCTTTCACTTGGTTAGGACGTAAGTACGCAAGACCGAAAAATAGCTTCAGGAAACGATCAATCACAGAATACTTTTGTTTATAAACAAAACTAAGACCAACATTCTGAATCTTCCTCCACCAAGTTTATCTGAGGTGAAAGTAAGTTTGTATCTGCTAGAATGTTACGAATAGCAATATGTAAGGGCTTTTCGAAGTCCATATATGTCGTGTTTGGACTAAAACTTAAATTCAACTTCTTCATTAACGTTGTTGAAGATAAGATGAAACCAGCTCCGTCTTGAAGACACCAAATGATGATCATTTATTCGACTGTTAAGTCCCAACTATTAAAGGGGTGTCCACAAGTGCGCGTTCAAAAATCCCTGAACTCATTTCAATGTCTACTTTTTCTACCTGGGCTTTCACGCACGCAGTTCGAGCTCCCCATCATTATCTAATGAAGCAAATGCCAACTCAAAGTGTGGAATAATGGAAAAGGCATTGAGAATTTAGGAACCTAGGAAACCAGCGTAACAAATTACACTTACACTTTACGTTAACACATGAATAAAATTTGGAATCAATATCAAGTTCAATATCATGCTCGCCCCAGAAACTTGCAGAAGGGAATTAATAGGGTAAGTGGAAACAGTTCAAATAGCAAAGCTGTTGGAATTGTACTCTGCCCTTTAAACTTAATGGCGACGTAAGCACATCAGGATTTTCTTCTCTCTGGTAAAACCTGCTCGCACGTTAATTAGAGAAACAACACCAAAGGACAGTAGGCTGCAAGTGAAGCACACCAAATGTACTTTCATGCAAATGAAATGTCACCAACAGCAGCTATGCAATATTAATAAAGAGTATTGAAGTCAAAGTGTTTGGGTAATTGAGCAATCACTTTCATATGGAAGTCTGATTCCGTAACGATCATCCTGTACATAGCTCTCTTTTGCTTTGCCCGTATACAGTAAACTGTATATAACCTTACATTACCGGTACGGAAAGAATGTCCGAAATTTTTCATTGCATTAGGAGGGGGTAAATAGCCAAAGTTACTTAACATTACATTCATAGTTTTTGTACAAAAATTAAAAAAGATTGTAGTTGTGTGATTGGAGGACTGGAGGGCTGACACCTCGACATATAACGGCTCAGCAGAGATATATTGCGGGCTACCACTCTCCAAGGGGAGGGGAGACCACAGGCCGGCGGGGGGCGGAGCAACCGAAACACAAATGCAAATGGAAATAGCGGAATACAGCCTTCTTAAACCGTTGTTACTTTTTGAGGAGTTGGCTCTAGTTCCAAGAGACAAAAAAAAGACTTCTTATTGAGAAAAATATAATTATTATAAAATGTAAACAGATAATAAATTTTTCGGTTTTAATTATTAAAGCTTTGTGTTCTCTTTCCATATGTTATGTAAATAAAGATGTTTTAACCAAAATCGTTAGCTTTATTTAGGAAAAAGGTCCTAAAAACTGTCCATGTAAAGGTTAATTTGTATTATGTATTTATTTAGAAACCTTCATGTTATATCCCTGGAAGACACTGAGCTTAAATGCAACGCTTGGTATTTAACCGAATTATTGTGTTTGAGTTATACTGTTCACACATACACACACACACACACACACACACACACACACACATACACACACACAAGGACAGATCGACAGACAGGTACACAGACGTTTTTGAGAATGTTTTTCTTTTTTTTTCCCTGAAGGAGACTCAAAACATCTATTTCGAATAAAATCCTGGTGTCGAATTTGTGAGTGGAACATAGTACTTCCTCAAATTACTGCAAGTGCGTAGTAGAGCAAGGAAGAAAACAGAAATTCCCATACACGTTTTAATAGGGAGGTAAGCGTTGCCCGTAAGTTGTGTTCTACAAATTGGTATTGTTGAATGTGCAGGCTTCTGTGTACCTTATATGGTTTTTCTTTTTGCAAATATATCGAGTTTGTTTCCTTCCTTTGCTTTAAAGATCCTTTTTGTGAATTTAATTTTCTCAATAAGTAACCTCTTTCTTAGAAACGATTGGAAGTAATTACATTAAATTTTATAATGATAGAAATAGCGCCTAAGTATTGTCGCAAGGCATTGTTTTCTGGCGGGCTGCGACCCGCAAGTAAGCAAACGTCGAGAGAAAGAGAGGCGGGAAAGAAAGAGACAGAAAGTGTCCCAAGCCACGCCCATGTGCACTAGCGCTTTCCGAGAAGGAAAGAGATGGAGATAGTCTGGATAATTCTTTCCTTTCTCTAGCCATCATGAAAGATCGTGTTACTTCGACAAATTTCGAGAAACGATGGCCGGGTATAAATAGCACCACGGCCGGTTGAGTGAGTCGTGCAGCTGAGCTGCTACTAGTGTCAATGGTCAGGGTGAGTGAGTATGTGGTGTTTAAGGGCCCGTCGACAACAAGGTCATTTGGGCCGTCAATGGTCAGTTTTCGTGTAGTGTGTGACAGTTGAACTGTACCGAGTTGCAAGTTGAGAACTGATAATCGTGTAGTGATTTGACAGTGAATTATTTTCTTTGTTTTCGTGTGCTGCAGCCACCAGAGACTATGTTGGTGTATGTCACGTCATTGCTGCAAAATGCTGTAAAAACTGTCGTTCTACGGAAATAAAGAGCGTTTTGAATTTCTGCAAAATGGACTTTTAATTTTACGAAACCACAAAGTCACAGTATTATTATGGGCCTGTTCTCAAAATGTAAATCTTTTATTAATAATGCAGTTTTCGTGCATTACACACATTAACTTAATGTTTTGTTTATCATTGGCTACATTACGTCACATATTCTGCTTGTTTAATGTACACTTTTGAATGGGGATGATAACAAACTTGGCCCGTGCAATGCAAAGTGGGCAGGTGATGTAAACGATACAAATACCTTTCCATTATAGTTGTGCGTGCGTTCATCATCTTAATTGTATCGCACAACAAGCAGTTCCCCAATAGCAGGTAATGAGAGGTGACTATGTGTAAGTTAAGAGCTACGAGATACCCATGTGAAACAGATCTTGAATGACTTTATCTCTCAAACCCAAAGAAACTTATCAAATGAGGTTGGCCGCGCCGTGGCTCAGTGGGTAGACCGCTTGGCTCTCACCAAGGCGGTCCGGGTTCGATCCCAGGCGACCGCAAAGTGAGATTTGTAGTGGACAACACGGCGCTGGGGCCGGTTTTCTCCGGGACCTCCGGTTTCCCCCGCCATCTCATTCAACCGGTGCTCCATCTTCATCTCATGTATCATCAGTGTCACCGCCTGCGGTGCCGTATGTAGTAAAAGCGGGCGTTAAACACTACACATTCAAATGAGTTTGGATGCGGTATTTGAATTGCTGTCTTTTTGGTAGGGTACACGCTGCTGTTCCAGGGAGCGTTCGTAGCCCAGAGATGCAGTACTGGTTAGCAAGAAAAAAACTCTTAGAAAGCGGATTCCCTTAGGCCCTGGTATAAGTTAAGGACTGGCATGCAGTGGATGCGAGTACGTCCTGGGAGACAACTTATACCGAAATCTGTTATGTACCCAACGTAATTTAAGGTAAAGGTGAAGTGATAATTTAATGAAATGTGATTGTGGTGATATAGATCTTTTGAAAACTTGATCAAGGGCCGAGCAAGCAAAACATTCAAAAGCAAGTG